>MJUU01046785.1:47193-58032 GCA_002080025.1 Modiolus philippinarum | reverse complement strand
TTTGGGATCATATATATATATTGGCCCAAATTTTTCAAATGCAAAATTCTGTAAGGGAATGAGATTTACAATTCTAAATTTTTCAAGATTGCACTTCTGAACGTAATTTACTATTATATATATAATGAGCCAATTGGAACCAAAGTCCTTAAGTGGTCCCATCCAATTAGTTGTTTGTCAGATAAGCACCTCATCCAATGGCAAATAGCTGGAAATATAGTTTTAACTATTAACCTGGGTGGGAAACACATTCAGAGATTTTCTCTTCTGAAACTGCTGAGACAATTAGAATAAAACTGGGCCTCAACAGTCCTTGCAAAAAAGGTGTTTTTAAGGTCATAGCTATATACAAGATGATGCCAGCAGAGAGCAAACATTCTAAGATCTCCTGAAACTGTTGAGCCAATTTGAACAAAACTTGGCCTCATTAGTCCTTGTGCGGTCCTCTGCTAAAAAGGTGTTTTTCACCTAATCTGCCAGCATGAAACAGTTTTAACATTAGACCCTATGGGAAAACACAATTTGAGATTTTCTCCTCTGAAACTATATACTGATTCGGTTGAAACTAAACTTGGCCACATTTTTTTTTGGAGCTCCTTTGTTAAAAAGTTTTTTTTCCCAGGTTTACACTTTCCTAGTTAAATTAAAGGTGGTAATAATAGTACATTGGTATAGTCCTCTTAATAAATGTGTTGATAATGTTTGTCGCTTACTGTTGGTAACATAATTTGACATTGGGCTGTATGTTAGGACCATGGTCCAGGTGAGAGATACATATAGAATAATGGTAGTTTTAAAGGTCGAGACAGAAAATATCACTGTATACTGGCGAGTCCGATAGGACGAGCTCTGATACTAGTGATATTTTTTGTTGACACCTTCAAAACTACCATTATTGTTTTTATCGGCAATGTCATAAGAATCATGACGTCATATTCGTGACGTCATTGCCTGATAATATACAATTATGGCACTTCCACGAGATCAATATGGGGTTTAACGGAGCAATAAAGTAATATTGAACGAGGGTTTACCCCGAGTTCAATATTATCTTTTGTGCTCCGTTAAACCCAATATTGATCGAGTATAGAAGTGCCATAATTCCGTTNAAGGCCTTTAAAAGCCTCTTGTTTGTTGCTTATATGATTGTATCTAAGGATTTTCAAGATATAAACTCTTGTGTGAATTTCTCAATACTGGTTTTCATACCAGTAAATTGGCTTTAAATTGACGAAAAAAAATTAACCTTGAGCAATAATAAAAAAGATTTGTATGTTTTGATCCTTTTGTAATAAATGAAATTGCAAACAATTACATGTTACTCGAAAGTCACATACTAGGATTTTTCATCCAGTTTAATTGGGATTTTTTTTAATCCTTGGATACACGTATTTCAAAAAGGGAGTGATTTTTTTGTATACAATGGGGGTAATTATAAAATTACTTAACAGAGCCGAAGTCCATGAGAAAAAAAAGACAAATTGGATATATAATGCTGGTAAAAAATAAAATACTCAGGTTTTTATTGATTTTGAATTGTATAAGTATTTTTATTTTACGACAGGATAATCATGTTGTTGACATGTCATTGAACTCAATGGGATATGTGTTCATGTATAACCTAAGTCACGCAAAGGAAATAAAATCATAATTAAATTTTAATGTATATATTTTTAAAGAAATGATAAAAAAAATAAATATTATCCTTAAATTCATTTTACTTTCAGGATGTTTTTATTATGTTGTTGTCAAACTACAGTATTTACTTCTGTTTTGAAATATAACAGAATTTAAATATACTATGTATACTTTGTATGGTCAGCTGATTTTCAAACCAATCAATTTATATGTACATAGAATTTAAAGGTACAAAATTGTATACTTTATAAGAGGTCATCATAATGCATTCATTCCTGAAAGCAAATAAAAAACTTTCACTCAGGCATGCCATCACAAACAATAACTATGAGAACATATATATATGCGTCTGAAGTCAAAGACCAACTGAGTTAAAGTCTTAGGATGTGATATTACCGAGAACATCTTTCCACTGAGGAAATTGACCACTACAATTTGAGTGACACGCAACACTTCATTTGAATTTCACTGTTGCATATAAGGCCCCATTTCGATAAATTTACATCTCGTCAGTGCAACTAGGATCTAAAAATTGAAAAACCGCTGCAGAAATATTACTTCCTCGGAAGGGTGTACAAGAATGGAGATTGGCTGGTTAATTTTCTCTCCCTGCCCATTTAGCCCCGTGATTGATGGATCTCGCTGGAGCAGACGGGATATATTTTTTTTTCTAACAATATGGCCCCAGTAAGATTTTTCAAAGTCACATTTCACAAGGCTCAAGTTGGCAGATAGGATTTTTGACCCATTTGAAACCTCCCCAATAGATGAGTGGTCGAAAGACAGTTGTTTTTTCGGTAGACATAAACATATACTGCCTTTCATACAAATGTATGTGCCCCACCATTTACCATATGCATTGTACATTTGAAGAAATATTAAATATGGTTTTTGCAATATTGTGTCCTGTGTGTAGTTGGTTGGGGCAGCAACATTATAAATCAATTTTTGGTTACCGTACAATTTTTTGAGGAACCATATTGGACAGTTTCCAGATATTTTTCACTCAGAGCATAAGTATTTAGAATGGGGATCACAGTAGGGCTTTCCTAATATCCTGCTGATTTTTCTCAATTTTCCCATTTCATGAATGCGAATATAACTCACAAACACTTCAAGGCAGTCTGTCATTGACAATGGTTATTCAAAACTTAACCTTGAAATTTGAACTCCAGGCCATGCTGCTGTTTAATTGTACATTTGCCTTACATAGATTGATGCTGTGAGTGATATCGTAGTTTTAACCCTATAGAAAAAAGAAGGGAAACGGGGAATGTGTCAAAGAGACAAGGACCCAAAGGGGAGTAATAACAACTCAAAGCCACCATAAGATCTTCAATGAACGGTGAGAAAACCCCACACCCAACGGCAGGTCAGAGTCGGCCCCTGAATAAAGAGTAATCAAGTTCAGCGAAATAAACATCATCCTAGACTCCTATAGACATAAAGTAAACTTAAAGTAAAAGTAAACTACCGGTAGTATAGAATTATCATTACTATATATTTTTTTTACAGAAACCGGCATCAGTCGGATTTGAGTTTTGTAAAGACAGATTAAATTCTGTTTGTCAGAATCTGGAACCATGGCAGATTGTCGTATGTACGTGTGGCACAACAGTGGTAGCTATTTCTGTCAAGAATTTTCTCTTCAATGATGAAGAAGGTGAGGAATTTGTACAGTCTCTTTGTATACAGAGGGGTAAATGAAAAGTAAAACTTCAAACAACAATACAAGTACACATACCCAGTACATGTATCTTCCGTCAATACTGTCTAAGTGGTTATTTTCATAGATTGCAAGTTTTGCAACTACATGTATTAAAAAATGTTTGGATTTCATTTCATGAACTGAAATTTATGAATTGTGAATGTGCAATTGAATTGAACTTATTATACGACGGCAAAAATTTTTGCAGTCGTATAATGGTATGGTGCTGTCGTCGTCATCGTTGTTGTCATTGTCGTCGTCGTCTGTAGACACTTTAGTTTTTGGTCAATAACTTTAGTTCCAGTAGATCAATCCTTATGAAATTTTAACATAATGTTCTTTGGTACAAAAGGAAGGCTTGGCTAAGTTTTGGTCATTGTTGCCCCACCCGTTTTTAAAAAAGGGGCCAAAAAGGGTTAAATTGGGTGTTTTCACATGTTTGTCTGTAGAATCTTTAATATTAATCGGATTTTGATGGGGTTTCTTTCAGTGTACTCCTGAGGAAATTTCCAATCTGGAGTATGCCAAATGGATTTTACGTAGCATGTACCGCTCACGAGATAAATGGGCCCAACAGGGGCAAATCTCCAAAAAAATAATTTTTTTCTTTTAAGTCCGATTTTGATACAGTTTTTTTTTTAATGGATTCCTTGTGAAAAATTAATATGGCGCTCAGCTATTAGATTTTTGATAACTTGTTTCCTTTCCCAGCTATGAGGGGCCGAACGGGGCCAAAATTGCAAATTTGCAGATTATTTAGAATTTTTATTTTTCATCGGATTTCGAAGGGATTTTTTTTCTTTGGATTCCTCTCGATCTATGCTTTCAGTAGTATGTCAACGGATTTGGCGTTGTTCTTACCATTTCCAAGCTATAAGGGGTCAAAGGAGCCTACATTGCAATTTTTCTAAATATGTCAAATCTTTATTTTTCATCGGATTCGATGGGATTTTTTTCTTTGGATCCTCTTGATGTAAGCTTTCAGTAGTATGTAAAAGGATTTGGCGTAGTTCTTACCGTTTCCGAGCTATAAGGGTTCACAGGGACCAAAACTGCAAATTTGCATATTACCTAAAATTTTTATTTTTCATCGCATTTCGATTGGATTTTTTTCTTTGGATTCCTCTTGATATAAGCTTTCAGTGGTATGCCAATGGATTTGGCATAGGTCTTACTGTTTTCTAGCTCTAAGGGGCCAAAATTGCATTTTTTTTTCGAAATAATATGCAATCTTATTTTTGATCAGATTTTGATGGATTTTTTTTCTTTTGATTTCTCTTGATATAAGCTTTTAGCAGCATGTCAATGGATTGGACGTAGCTCTTACTGTTTCCGAGCTATAAAGGGTCAAAGAGGAATCATAAGGAGCCATAAGGGCTAATTTTTATTTTCCCTAGTTTGTGTCCAGCTAATTACTGGGTCAATCTCCTTATTGCGTCCATCTAGTTATTGTGTCAAGCTCTTTCCTATGTCCATACTCACTTTAAATTACACTTTTTCAAATTTCAGTGGACGACATGCTGCAGTCGTATCATGCTGCGCTAGGCGTAGCCCTTTATCTTCTATTATTTGAAGATAGATATAATTATTTGAATATACCGGTATCTTAATTTGGCATTCCATAGTTCCTATCCAAGTAGAAATAAAATATTGAACATGTTGAATATGCTCAGATTTTCTGTGTTCACATGTTGTGCTAATTTTTTCCATTCTTATTGCAACCTTTTAATCTAATTCAACTTTTAATTTTAAGCATATCATGTACATTTTATCATGCTTCTCCTGTCAAATGATGGGATTATGGATTGAATGGAATATTTTATCCCTCTACAAGTACAATATTAATGCATTTTAGTTTTTCATCTTGTTATTTGGATATGTCTTTTTTGCAGATTTAGTTCCAAGAATTAAAAAGAAAGTTTTCAGATTAGTGAAAATGCTTCCACAAGTGAAAAAAAGAATCAAAAGTGAAAAAGAGAAAATGTCACATGATTTAGAGGAATCATTCCATAAACAAGTAGAGGGATACATAACAGCACTTCCAGCTAAAGGATCTTCCTTGGTATGTATACTGGTAGCTCATAATATTGTGGTATATAGGAACGTAGAAACAGTGATGTCACAGATAAAATTTGGTTGAAATGAACGTAAATACCAAGTTATAATGGAAGCAATGATAAAATGAGAACCTACTTGAATTAAGTATGTTTTCCTACCATAGAATGCAGTAATTTGTTGTAACTGGAAGGGAAAGATTTTATTAAATGGCACATTTTTATGGCCATCCACCCCCTGAATATTTAAGATTCAGGGGACATGTACATGTACTGTTGAGTCTATCTGTCTGTTTGCAAAAACATTATCATAGGTATATGTTAAGTGATATTGCTGTCATATTTCACATATGAAAAAGAAAGGAAATGGGCTAAATGTCAAGGAGACAACATCCCATATCCAAGTTAAAACGACCCAAAACAAAGCAAAACAAAATGTTTATTCAACATATACGACTTTACAATTGCACTAAAATATTAGACCTTGTTACCTTGACTTTGACATACAGTACACACAGAGTGTTTCAGTTACAAAACACCATGGTCTGATGTGAGTGAAAACACTGACAATTGCTGGTGAAATGCTGGTGATTACACTGACATTTATGAATTGCCAATATATTTCTATGTAATTAACAACAGGAAGTTTGCTGGTGTTTTCACTGACATTTGCCTGTGTTTGCACTGTGAGATATGTCAGACTTGAGTGTTTTGTAACTGAAACACTCTGTGTGTACCGTAAGGTTTCATCTTAGCTGATGTTTAGGGCATGAATGTTAAATTTCAAAACACATTTTGATTAATCTAGTTAATACACAAATGAGTATCTATACTGTTGTATCTAGAGCTAGATAAAGAAGAAGTTTTTCTTTACTTTTCCCTCATAAGTCTAGGGACCCATTTAGTTCTTTGTCCCAAAGGTTGATGTAAGCGTTTAATGTGTAGTTAGCATAGTCTAATCTTGATGGTTCTTTTGATTTTCTTTTCATTTTGATTTCTTTGGATAATTGATATGACAGATTTTTAGTTCACCTGGCCTAAAAGGCCAACTGAGCTTTTGCCATCACTTTGCGTCCGTCGTCCGTCGTCTGTCGTCCGTCTGTCCGTCAACAATTTCAAAAATCATCTCCTCTGAAACTGCTGAGCAAATTGTAACCAAACTTGGCCTGAATCATCACCAGGGTATGCAGTTTCAAAATTGTGTTCGATTAGTCCAAGGATCAAACAACATGGCTGCTGTTACTAAAAATAGAACATAGGGGTAAATTGCTGTATTTTGCAAATAACTCGAAAACCGTTACAGATATCAAAAATCTGACATAGAGTAGAAATGATCAGCATGGCAAGATCTACCCACTGTGCAATCTTGAAGAAAATCTGAAAACCCGTGTTGGGGTTATTGCCCTTTTTCCGTGAAATTTTCAAAATTTTAATTTATTTTATTTTTTATTTGAAAAACTATAACAGATAGAGGCCAACTTTAAATTGCAAAAATGTTCAGCATATCAAGATCTACCCACCCTGAAATTTTGAAGAAAATCCAAAACTCCTTGTAGGAGTTATTGCCCTTTTTTCACCGAATTTTTTTATTTTTGTATTTTTTGTGTTTTATTTCCAAAACTATTGAAGATGAAGGTTAAGTGTAAAATGATGAAATGTTTGCCATGCTCTGGCGAATGCAAAACTGGTGTTGACAATAGTTTGTTAACCTCCATTTTCAAAATGGCCATTTTCAAAATATCAAATAGATATTGATGTTGCGACTTCAAAACTGGTGTTGAAAATTTTTCGTTGACCGCTATTTTCAAAATGGCCGCTTAAAAAGGTGGGAAAATTCAACATTGTCCAATTTCAGTGAAATTTGGTTTCCAAATAGGTATTGATTTGGCATCTTCAAAACTGATGTTAGAAATTGTACATTGAGTGCCATTTTCAAAATGGCCGCAAAAAAGGCGGGAAAATTCAACATTGTCTGATTTCAATGAAATTTGATTTCCAAATAGTTATTGATGTAGCAATTTCAAAACTGATGTTAAAAATCGTTCGTTGACCGCCATTTTCAAAATGGCCGCCAAAAAAGGCAGGAAAATTCAACATTGTCTGATTTCAATGAAATTTGGTTTCCAAGTGGATATTGATGTTGCCACTGCAATACCGGTGTTGAAAATTGTTTGTTGACTGCCATTTTCATAATGGCAGCCAAAAAGGTGGGAAAATTCAACATTGTCCGATTTCAATGAAATTTGGTTTCCAAATAGATATTGATGTCGTAAATTGTTGTTGACTGCCATTTACCAAATGATGTCTTAACTTCAAAACTGGTGTCGAAAGTGGTCCTTAGCAAGATAATTTGTCAAAAAAGCCAAACAAAGAAGTACAGTAAAACATGATCAGACTTTAAAATAGAGTCCAAGTTAATGGTGGTGTTTGCTCTACCAAAGTTTGAGAGACTGAAGTTCAACTGTATAATTTATAATGTTAGCTTGATTATGGCAACTGAAAGCCAGGTGAGCGATATAGGCTCCAGGGAGCCTCTGGTTCAAATTGTGATATTTTTATTCCAAATTTAATGCCTGTAACTATATGTCTGCTTTCAAAGGCCTTTAGTTACTGTAGTGTATCTAGTAAAACTTGACCATGTTAGAAATCTCTTTTTGTCAAATCTTTCTATTTTGCTCTGACTATGATTTGTAATTTTTTGGCTTTTTTAAAATTTATTAATACTGGTTATATATTATTGTTGTTTGATGGCTTCAGAAATATATGCACTTTTCATTTTAGGACGAGGTTATAGTTGAGTTAAAGAAATATAGACAAATTGGTAAGTACATTTACATGTTCTGTTACTGTTTTATTATTAAAATTTGGCTATTTAGATCTGTTTATTTGGTTTTATGTAAAATGTGTTAAGTCCATTCAAAATTTATCTTCGCTTTAATTGAGTACTGGGGGATATTAGAATTATGATATGTTACCAAGTTACACATTTAGTAGACCATTCATTGTCTGTGGACACCTGGACAGACTAAACTTGATCATTTTATGGTAATATGATTCTTTATGTTATGTATATTGAAATAAAAATCAATTCCTGTTCATCTTATAAAAATAACATGAGATGTAGGTCAAAAGTCAATGAACCAATAAACAATTCTAAGTAATCAAGTCACTAGGATATGCAAGAATTTTTTTTTCTTTTCTGAAGCTTTTCAAATACGTATACATGTACAGCATTTTGGATCATATTATTATGAAGAAATGTTGTAACCTAGTTTTATTTCATGAGACATAAGTTGTCGAATTAGCCATATGCAGAAATCAAATTTACAGTAACTTTTTTGTTTTGTTATTTATATAAAATCCCATCTTTTGTAAACTTTACCTACAAATAGTTATTTTTTTCCATGACTTCAGTGGTTAGATCATTGTACTAGCCTGCTTGTACAGCATTCTAGATTTAGTAAGACCCTTATCCAAGGTATCAGCAATAAATTACAGATGTCTAAAACCATCTGAGGTCTCTGTCTGGAAAACCCTGTCCTTCCTTAGATGTTCACTGTTACAGTCAGGCTTAAAGAGGTGCAATTTAATATGCTGGCATTGTGTACTTGATAAGTGACTTGTGTGTCTGACAAGCTGACTTATTTATGTAACAAGTTAACTTATTTATCTGACAGTCTAGCTCAATTTAGTTTGGGGAGGAATAAACAAAACCATTGATTTTTCTCAAAGTTTTGTGATTGAAAGTTTAATAAATGCACTTCAAAATATAAGTTAAAAATCAATAGGTCACCGAACCCATTTTTCTGGGAGAAGCTTTCGAAAAAAAGAGATTTCAGGGTTTAAGCTGCTAATTTTTCTGTTTTCTGCAACTGACTTATATTAGCAAAGTGCAAGCTGGCAAGGGAAGTAGCTGCAGTTTCAAGCCTGCTCCCTTCTCTTATTTTGTTAATTTAAATCTGATATAGTCAAATTATTTTTTTATCTGTTTAGCTCAAGTAGAGTGGGAAAAAGGATTGGTGTCTGGTACTGTTTACAGTGGTGATCCTAAACTTACAGACTTAATGGCAACGGTAAGTCAGATAGTCAGTAACTGGTACTGTTTACAGTGGTGATCCCACACTTACAGACTTAATGGCAACGGTAAGTCAGATAGTCAGTAACTGGTACTGTTTACAGTGGTGATCCAAAACTTACAGACTTAATGGCAACAGTAAGTCAGATAGTCAGTAACTGGTACTGTTTACAGTGGTGACCCCAAACTTACAGACTTAATGGCAACGGTAAGTCAGAAAGTCAGTAACTGGTACTGTTTATAGTGGTGACCCCAAACTTACAGACTTAATGGCAACGGTAAGTCAGATTCCTTACGCAGTGACAGTTTGGAATCATCCATGAGTTAATAGGTTTACACTTGAGTAAATAATAATTCAAATACTATGTACAAAGCAGGCTGGTGTGACCACGCACCTTAGCCTAATTCATTAGATTTACTTAGTTTTAAAAGTGGACAAGTTATATGCAAATACTTGCTTTGAATGCTTGAGTTTAACACTTTTGAAAAATTAAATTAAGCTTTAGAAAATCGATCTGTACTATGTGATACTGGGTCCTGAACACAGCTTGACCACATTTTGCTTAAACATTGTATTGTCCGGTGTGTCCGCGCATGACCTAGAAAACCCAGCATAGGAATGTAAAAAAGAAAGATTTTTACAAAACAAACCATGTGATAAAAGAAAATTATTATTCCAATGATATAATGATGCAAATTTGTTTTGAAATTACAAAATAATTGTAAAGGGGGAATTCGGAACCAATAGGGTGAAACAAATTAGCTGTTTTTAGCCTTTTGAAGTCAATTATGTATTTCTCCGCCAAATTTTTAAATTTTTTTTCTTTTCTTCGAAAATTAAAACTTATTGACACAACGTTTTGCGTTAGCCAAAATTGACTTCAACATCTAAAGGTCGGTGGTGCATGGAAACACCGGATACGTGGACACCAGTTCTCCCACTGTAAGTTTTTTTTGCAAATTTTGTGATTTCTTTTGCGGGCTGTAATATAGTGATTTCCTCTCATTTACTGTATAAAGTCTTGTATAAATTATATTTTTAGCTCGCCGGGACGAATGTCCGGAGAGCTATTGTCATGCCCCCGGCGTCGGCGTCGTCGGCGTCGGCGTTGTCAGCAAAACTTTAACCTGACTTGTGGAATTGAGACATGAAGAGCTAGGATGTTGATATTTGGTATGTGGCTTCCTTGTAATAAGAGCTTTCTTCTGGTACCATATTTGTAGACATTTTGACCTTGACCTTGCCCTGAGGGGAACTTTTGAAAAACTTTAACCTTGCCTCTAGAAGGTAGACTTTTAGTGGTAGGGTGTTTATATTTGGTATGTAACTTCCTTATGATGAGAGCTTTCTAGTGGTACCATAT
>MJUU01046785.1:0-40066 GCA_002080025.1 Modiolus philippinarum | reverse complement strand
GATAGAGAACAAATAACCAATATGATCTAAATTTAAACCAAAATCAGCTAAGGACAGAGCTTTGCATGAGGGAGATATTCCTTAGTTTTCAACAAAATTTACAAAAATTTAGATATTGCAGGTGATATTTGAAATGTGAGTAAAAATTTAGATATTACAAGTGATATTTGAAATGTGAGGAGTTGTACATGTAGTTATCTGTGAACACTAGTGATATGTGAAATGTGGTGAGGTATTTATATATGTGTTGTAACTTTTATTTACAGTTAGTTGGTTCAGCCCCACAGTTCCCACATGGTATTATAGATAATATTGAAGAGATAAGTAAGGTAATTTTCAGGAAATATCTGTTTCTTATATAATTTTGATTCAATTACTTTAATAATAAATGATTCATTCAAATATCCACTCAGTGAATTTGTTTAGCATATTATATTTGAAATTCTTGAATGAATATACTGAATATACCTGTATTTTTCACCTTTGGCAACTCTTCAAAGCACCTGTCAATGTACTATGGAATATAAATGTGCACCAATTTGAATTTCCCAAGGGAGTTTACCTTGAAACCCCAGTGATGCAAAATTGACACAGTTTTCTATATGAATTTGATTGTTTGATCAAAAAACTGGAAATCTGCCTTAAGGATGTAGTAAGGTGAGGTTTTTGCAATTTGTAAAAAGTCATTCAGATTTCTCTGATTTTATCCAGAATTACTATGTAAAATATTTTTCCCCATTACACCCAATTTCTAGTCATCAAAGTCTTCAGAAGCTCATTTTAAGTCAGTAAGCAATATTTCATTAGATTGTAGATTTTCTTTCCATGTGAAACAAATGAATATTGTGCCCATGCTATACTGAGGTAAAAGTCCAAGAGAGCCTTTCCCGCCATTTTTTAAAATGTGAAATATCTTGAAAACAAGGTCCATAACCTATCAATATTTTTAGCCTACTTTATTTCTTTAACAATGCTCTTTCCATTTAGGGTATCAATTTAAAATCGTAGATTTATAAAATTTTACCTTACTACATCCTTAAGGACATACATGTATAAATTGAGTATTTGAGGTATTTGTTTTTACCCATGAAAGGAACAAAGTTGGTTAAGTTTTTAAACCCTACCAACTGTGATAACCACAGCTGTGTAACATAAGTAAGTAAGTAAGTAAATTTTATTTATAGTCGGAATCATATATACAAATAACAAACACGAGCTCTTAAGAGCTCTTAACCCGACTTGATATTTTAAAAAAAACAAACAACAATAAAACAATGAGTCATGCATATAAATACATTTGTTGTATTACATAGACAAACATACACAACACATACATGTCAAAAGCACAAAAAAAACATCTAAAGCAAAGCAGCACTAAATATATAAGCACTAATGATAAAAGGCATAGGTATATAGCAAAAGCAACATAAAAATTAAAAGCTGTGTGTCTGTTCGTGAATTTCCTCTTTTTTTATCAGTCCTATGTCTATCCTCTTGAGTTCTCAGTTATTTATTCTTCAGACTTTGGTATAAAGAATTATGACTGTAAATTATCAACCAAATTCCATTTTTTGGTCAGAGATTTTAAGTTATGTCCCTTTAGTAACTTAATTTCAGTTTATTTACTGCTTTTATTGTTTTAAGCATAATTTAAAACAAAAAGTGTGCATTTGAAACTTTAGCAAATTTTAGAGCACATTACATGTATTTTATCAAATTTAGTGTGCATTACATTTATTTTACCAAATTTAGTGCACATTACATTTATTCTTCCAGATTTAGTGCACATTACATGTATTTTACAAAATTTGGTGCACATTACATTTATTTTGACAAACATTGTCTCATCAGTGATGTTCAAGCGAAAAAAAGGAAATTATGCAACAAGTTTGTTGAGCATAAATATGATATTGATGTACATGTACATGTAAGTGCTTATTTTCATGGAAACTTCTGTTACCTCCAGATGTGCATTTTATGAACATTGATTTTGTATCCACAACATTTTTGATGTTCACTCTTTACATAATACATGCGAACGCAACATTACCCATACATTCTTGTCTCGCCTGCGACTAAAGTCACGTAAAGCAAGACATAGGCATGCAAAGTATGATGGCAACAGCGGCTTAAACTCAAGTTATTAGCCTTTGATGTAGGAACTTTATATTTGGTCCATAGGTAGCTTACAGCAAACCCTATCTGTCGGACCCAAAATCATGTGACCTTGACCTATATTTTGGGGTCCAGTGACCAGGTTAAGTTTTTTTGCTTAAGTCTGTTTCTCAATAACTACAAGCCATAGGTCAATGATATATAGTATATAGCTTGGTCATGGTTAGTACATGTCAGTCTGCCATATGGCTTTTGACCTTGACCTCAATGTCACGGTCCAGTGACCAGGTTAAGTTTTTTTGCTTAAGTCTGTTTCTCAATAACTACAAGCTATAGGTCAATGATATTTGGTATATAGCTTGGTCTTGGTTAGTACATGTCAGTCTGCCTTTTGGATTTTGACCTTGACCTCAATTTCATGATATAGTGAACAAAGTTAAGTGCTTCTGATTAGAATAGTTTCTCAATTACTGTAAGTGGTATGGTAAAAATATTTGGCTTGTAGGTTGCTCTTTAGTAGTACATGACTGTTTTAGTGACAAGCAGGGATGGGCGAGACATCTATTAGGGTCCACTCTTGTTGAGTAAAGCAATGACTCATATGTATTAGTTTAATACACATTGAATGTGAATCAATTTGAATTACCTGTGAATGCAGCATTAATTTTTGCTTAATTGGTGGTCATTCCGATATCACGATGTCATTTAATGCAATAAATGATAAGAAACAAAGCATATTTTAGCCCATAAAAATGAAATTAAAAAATATGATGGAAATCACAAAATTTGTAATATGGGCAAATAAACACTTATTAATATATTTGATAACAAATTAACAATTTTTCTTTGATGATTTGTGATGTTTAAACTGATTTAGACCAGTTGAATAACTTTGATATTCAACATATGTTGAATAAAGCCCTGTGCTATTTCCTGCAAAATCTATTCAGAATACAACTCTCGGTGTTTATCATTTATCATTAGAGAAAAACTTACACCACTTTATCCCGATTATTACCATATTATATCCACTCTTGATAGTTAAAATAAAAACTTTTAAAAGCTTAGCAAGACTTGCAATTAAAAATTAATTCAAAAATTTACCTATCTCTAATGGATAAAATATGGTCATAAACGGAATCTTATGGTGTAATCTATATGTTACTAATAATATTTACTTGTGATATGAGATTTAGTTTAAACCTCCATATTATTTCTTCCAGTTGGGGTTGAAGTACAATATACCAGTACATGTTGATTGTTGTCTTGGAGGTTTTCTTGTTCCTTTCATGGAAAAAGCAGGATACAAAATTCCACCATGTGACTTCCGTGTTGAGGGTGTGATGAGTATATCAGCCGATACTCATAAGGTAATTTTATTAGGTTAAGTAGTTCAGGAGATTTGATTTGTAACTGGAAATGTTTTGATTGATTGATTGATGTTTTACTTCAACTTCAGCAATATTTCAGCTATATCATGGCGAGAACTGTAAAGTAGGAAGTGCTTTGAAATGGAATTTCTATTAATGTATGAAAAAAGAAATGAGTAATATATTTCCATGTAATTAACTGTGTAGGAATTCAATATCATCTTAAGAAATGGATAACTGTTTTAAAACCAATATGTTAAGGCCAAGTATGCCTGTTAAAAGAAGATATTTGATATGATATGGCAAGAAGAAATTGATATGATAAAGAAACAATATTATATCATAATGGCACATACATTTATGCTTTAGAAATCTCTCAGATGATTAAGTTACAAGTGTTTTTCTTATGTTTCAGTATGCATTTGCACCTAAAGGTTCCTCTGTCATTATGTACAGAAATAAAGATTTAAGAGAACATCAGTACTTTGTACAGCCAAACTGGCCTGGTGGTATCTATGCCACATCTTCCATGGGTGGTAGGTGTTTATGTGTTAAATAAATATAAGTTTAAAAGTTAATGAATTACAGTCAGTGCTAACCACTCTCCACCTGTTCAACCTAGAAAACAGCTGTTGTAAGTTACATTTCAAACATTTTGGAGATCCATTATATGTAAAGGACTTTTTTATTTTTAGGTGCTGATTTTTTTTTATTATCCACTCGCCCAAAGGATTTGGGGAGGGGATAAAGCATCTCGCTTGTACCTCTGTTTGTCAGAGTGTCCGTCTGTTCGTCCCACCTCAGGTTAAAGTTTGTGTTAAGGTTCATATCAGAGAAACTACATGTGGCACATTAATTGTCTTTTGTCAGTGGATGTGTCTTGGAGAGTGACACTGCTTCAGATGATAATTGGGTCACTCTGACCTACATTTTACACTTCAATGACTCAGTTTAAATTTGCTCTAAGATCTGAGAAACTACATGTGGCACATCAATCATCTTGGGTCATTGGATGTGTCTTGAAGAGTGATGCTGCTTCAGATGATAATTGGGTCACTCAGACCTACATTCTATGCTTCAATGACTCAGGTTAAAGTTTGTGTTGAGGTTCATATCTGAGAAGCTACATGTGGCACATCAATTTTCTTTGATCAGTGGATGCATCTTGGAGAATGATGCTGCTTCAGATAATAATTGGGTCACCCTGACCTACGTTTTATGCTTCAATGACTCAGGTTATGGTCTGTGTTAAGATTCATATCTGAGATGCTTCAACAATCATCTCAGGTCAGTGGATGCCCCATTTAAAACCCAGTTTAATACTTATCAGTAAATTCCTTTAACTGGTGATGGAAAAAACCAGGAATCATGAAGTCAAAAACCTGCCAAGGATTTTGCAAAATCACATAAAAAGAAACCCATGCATGAAAAATCTTTTGCATTATTGATAATTACAATTTTTAAATAGGATGATTTCAAGATAATATGGTTACTTTGTACAATTTTAAAATATAACTGGACTTTGAGATTTTAGGGAAATTTGCCAAAAATGTGGTCTTTTGGAGCTTAATGAAATTTATTAAAATTGTAATCAAATTCAAAATTTATGAAAACTTTTATTCTAATTGAGGTTAATTAAAAAACTAAGATTGCTGGATAGAAAAAAAATATCTTTCACAGTTTCTGGAAATTTATCAAAATTAGAATCTCATATTGGAATTCTAACTGTTCAGTATTATTTTGATTTATCCATCCATCAGTGAAACTTTCTTGTATCACAAACCCCTACCCTTTTAAATCTAGAGATTAATTTCTTTTAATGTAGATCGACACTAATACACAGTGCATTCGATTGGCGCATTTGTAAAACACGAGTCGGATGCGGAATTGACTTGATTTTCAAGCCGGAAAGTTCCTTCTTTGGCCTTTTCATTGTGATGTCATAATAGATCGACATACACTTTCCCGCGAATTAGCTCCCTTTTCCCGTAAATATTTTATATTTCGTTACCTATATAAAATATTTCTCTTAATCAAACGATGACATACTGATTTTTTCAGCTCAACATATACCTGAAGTATAAATCTTTGAATATCAAAAAAAATAAAAAAATCTATCTGATATTTATTTCATATGAAAGCTAGATAATAAACATATTGTCACATTTTCCTATATATTCTTTGTAAATATTGCTGAAAAATGTTGAATTTGGTCTGATTTTCAAAGCGTGATTACAGGAAGAGATGATCGGTGACATTTGATTTTTATTTTATTTTTTGAACAAATGGACTAAGAACTACAAAATATCTGAAAATAAAAAGATTCTGTCTAATATTTTCATTAGGATCAATCTACCTTAAAGAATTATTGCATATACATGTATATTTAGTCTGTAGATCTTTAATATGCTTTCAGAATTTTTATTCTGGTTCCAACTGTGATTAATTTGCTGAAAACTCTAATTATACGACCACAAAAAATTTGGGGTCGTATAATGGTATGGTACTGTCGTAGTAGTCATCGTTGTCGTCGTCGTTGTCGTCCGGCAATGTCGTCTGTAGACACTTTTGTTTTTTGTCAATAACTTAAGTTCCAGTTGACCAATCCGTATGAAATTTTAACACAGTGTTCCTTGGCACAAAAGGAAGGCTTGGGTGGGTTTTGGTTATTTTAGTCCCTCCCGTTTTTAAAAAAGGGACCTAAAAGGGCAAAATTGGGTGTTTTCAAATATTTGGCTGTAGAATATTTATTATTCATTGGATTTTGATGGGGTTTCTTTCAGTGTGTTCCTAATTAAATTTCCTTTCAGTAGTATGCAAAAACGGATTGTATGTGGAATGTACCGTTCACGAGATAAATCGGGCCCAAAAGGGGCGATTTTCAAGAATTTCATTTTTTTTATTTTTAGTCCGATTTAGATGCAGTTTTATGCAGTGAATTCCTTTTGAAAATAAATATAGAGCTGAACCATCAGATTTTTGACAACACGTTTCTTTTCTGAGCTATGAGGGGCAAAGTGCAAAATTTGCAGATTACCTAAAATTTTCATTTTTCATCGGATTTCGATGGGATATTTTTCTTTTGATTTCTCTTGATATAAGCTTTCAGTTGTATGTCAATGGATTTGGCGTAGCTCTTACTGTTTCCCAGCTAAAAGGGGTCAAAAGGGCTGAAATTGCAATTTTCAGAATCTTTTATTTTTGTATTGGATTTTAATAGGGTTCCTTTCTTCGGATTCCTCTTATCATATAGTCAGAGTAGTATGTTGACCTATTTGACATACCTCTTATCATTTCCAATATATATAAGGAATTATAAGGGCTTATTTTTATTTTCCTTAGTTTGTGTGCAGCAAATTACTTGGTCAAGCTCTTTATTGTGTCCATTTAATTACTGTATCAAGCTCTTTACTGTGTCGTCATTCATTTTGAAATACACTTGTTCAGATTTCAATGTTCGACATGCTGCGGTCGTATCATGCTGCGCCCTTTATTCTTGAAACTGTAGCAATTCTTTGGTGCAGTTTTGTTTAGGATATAAGAAATTTTTGTCTTGCATCTCCCGGTACAAGATGGCCATGTGTAATTGATGTCAAGTGTCAAGTATTGTCTGGTGTTGAAGTAATCTTATTTTGTTGTTATAACAATAAAACAATCAAAAAAGAAATCAAATAATCAAATGCCGTTGAATATGCAAGATTTAGCAATCTTAGACACCCTCTGGTAAAATTTCCATGGTTAGCAAGCCTCATCAGAGAAATATTTAAATCTTACCATCTGGGATTTCTGGATCATGTACTTTCACTGGTGTTAGATTTTATTATTCTTTTATAACAGGAAGTAGAGCAGGTGCTATCATAGCTGCATGCTGGGCTACATTAGTGTACTTTGGCGAGGAGGGATATGTCAGTTCAACCAAGAAAATCATTGGTACAACTCGTAAAATTGTGGATGGGTAAGTGCTTTCAGACTTATTAATTTGTTCTCAGTCAGCTTTGTATACATTTTGATTTCTTGATTTCCAATGCTTTGGTTTATCTGCACTGATGAGACATAAGTTGTCGAAATGGCCATATGCAGAAAGTAAATTGACAGTAACTTTGGTATTTTGTTGTTTATATAATTTGGTTATTCTGGCATCAATCTTTTGCTATATTATGAAAGTTTTGTTTTTACCACAGTCAGTAAACTTGTAAATTGTCTCAAATGATTGATTGATTGATTGATTGATTGATTGATTGATTGATTGATTGAAGATGCATTCAAAAACAAACTTTATCTTACCATGTATTTATAGAGATTTTGTCCCATGTATGTTTACTCCATGTCCTTTTATTTGTTCATTACATGTAATTTAAGGATGCAGTATAAAGGTGAAATCTATGAGTTAGAATTGATACTTAAAATGAAGAGAACATTGGTAAAAGAACACATTCAGCTAAAATATTGATAGGTTATGGGCCTTGTTTTCGAGATATTCAACCATTAAAAAATGGCGAGAAAAGAATCTCTCTTCTTTTTACCTTACAATTACATTGAAAATTAAGGGGGACAGTCTAAGCGGAAGGAAAATCTACAATCTCTTCAAATCTTGTAAAACAATTTCACATCATATATTGATGCTATTTATGAAAAGAAAATTAGGGGTTATGGGGCAAAAAAATATTTGCTATTCTGAGGGAAAAATCCGAAGGGGTTCCAGACACTTTACTAGATTCAAATCTCCTAAAGGGTATCAACAACCAATTTGCAGAATTTTTTTTCTTCATTTATATTTATATTTCAGTTTAAGGAACATCAGTGGAATAAAGGTGTATGGAGATCCATTAATGTCAGTTGTAGGCTTTGGATCTGATGATTTTAACATTTTTAGATTAGCTGATGTAATGACTAGTAAGGGATGGAATCTGAACTCTCTACAATACCCAAATAGGTTAGTTTATATTGTCTACTTTGTTACTCTTGGCAATATACCACAGCATATTAATTTATGATAGATCATCTAAAGTATCGCCAGGTGTTTGTATTAATTATTTGCAATACCTAATGGCATGTTAAGCCTTCCTAAATACCTGGAATCAAAAGTGTTTCATTGTATATACAGCAAGATCCAAAAGGGTAGTAGAGCATTAATAAATACATAACAAGATCATATGTACAATGTATCTTGGTGTTTTGATAAATTTTACACATTACCTTAATATATGAATTTGAGCACCTTTAGTATTGTATCAATTTGTTGGTGGTAATTCCCTGCAATACCCAAACACCTTTGTGCTCTATTTTTTTTAATTGTGCGGTTTTTCATTAGCATCTTGTTGTATTCCGTTATTTTTCATCAGTACCTTCCTTAAATAATGTTCACTGCAGGTGATGTCATGTGACAAATGTATATATTTTTTTTATATTTTATGCAAACATTGTATGCTTACAAGGTACAGGGATCGTATTTATAAACATAAATCTATTGTTATTTTCTAGTATTCACTTATGTGTAACATATGTACATACACAAGAGGGTGTTGCAGAGAGGTTCATAAATGATGTACAAGATGCTGTGACTGAAATTCAAAAAGATCCAAATGCACAGATTGGAGGAATGGTAAGAAACAAGAAAAAGTTACCAAACTAGAGTGGTCAATATCAAATGAAAAAATACATCAATATTTGAGCATATTATTCCATATGTAATTAGTTATTTTACAACTTTGTAATTGCAATATCAATTTTCGAAGGAGTATATTCCCAGAATACTCTTATAAAACTGTTGATGCATACTAAAGTGTTACTAAAAATATAGTTTTTTTATATCAGTGATTTAAATATTTAGAATACCTCTTTAAAAAACATTTGAGGTATAGCTAACACTTGGCATCCATCTTGGTTGGCATTAACTTTCTTGTCAAAGCCAACTGGATGGAATGTAACCAAACTTGGCAGATTTTGTGACTTTGGTGCCTATTTCAACATGGCCAGTGGGAGTCATGCTGACCATGTTGAATATCAAATGGGCACCATAATCAAATGTTTGTTCTTGGGTAAGAAAAGCATAAGATTAAATGAACTGATTTGTGGTATAAATGGTCTTTGTTTTATGGTCACATACTAAATTTGTGATTTTGATACTGAAAAAAATTCAAGATAGCTTCTAACACAGATATTTTAATATTGGACCAGGGATCTGGAAATTTTTCAGTCCATTTTTAGCACACCTGGCCTAAAAGGCCATGTGTGCTTTTGCCATTACTTGGCATCCGTTGTGCATCCATGGTCTGTCCGTCCGTCTGTCGTCCATCCGCCCATTCGGTCATCCGTCCGTAAACTTTTACATTTTGACTATCTCCTCTGAAACCACTGGACCAATTTTAACCAAACTTTACAGGAATGATGTATGGAAGGTCCTTAACTTAGTTTGCCTAAATTATCCGCCAAAAAAACATGGCCGCCAGCGCTGAACTTAGGTTTAACATTGGACCCTATGGGAAAAAGCATATATTTGCTATCTCCTCTGAAGCTACTGAGGCAAATTGAAGCAAACTTTACAGAAATGATGAATGGAAGGTCTTTTACTTAGTGTGCAGAAATTTTTCCGATCCACCAAAAACATGGCCGCCAGTGCTGAACATAGTTTAACATTGGACCCTATGGGAAAAGCATATATTTGCTATCTCCTCTCAAGCTACTGGATCAATTTGAACCAAACTTTACAGGAATGATGTATGGAAGGTCCTTTACTTAGTTTGCCAAAATTTTTCTGATCCGCAGAAAAAAATCATGGCCGCCAGCACTGGACTTAGGTTTAACATTGGACCCTATGGGAAAAAGGTTTAACATTGGACCCTATGGGAAAAAGCATATATTTGCCATCTCCTCTGAAGCTACTGAAGCAAATTGAAGCAAACTTTACAGGAATGATGTATTGAAGGTCCTTTATGAAGATTGCTGAAATTTTTCTGATCTGCAAAAAACATGGCCGCCAGCACAGAACATAGTTTAACATGGGACCCTATGGGAAAAGCATATATGTGCTATCTCCTCTGAACCTACAGAAGCAAATTGAACCAAACTTTACAGGAATGATATATGGATTGTCCTTCAAATAGATTGCCAAAAATTTTCTAATCCGCTTAAAACATAGCCGCCAGTTTAACCAAGGACCCTATGGGAAAAGCATTTATGTTCCATCGCTTCTGAAGTTACTAAAGCAAATTCATCCAAACTTTACAGGAATGATATATGGAGGGTCCTCTTTGTAGATTGCTGGAATTTTCTGGTATGCCAAAAAAGATGGCTACCAGCGCAGAACATAGATTAACATTGGACCCTATTGGAAAAGCATATATTTGCTATCTCCTCTGAAGCTATTAAAGCAAATTGAACCAATCTTTACAGGAATGATGTATGGAAGGTCCTCACATAGATTGCCGAAAATTTTCTGATCCAATAAATTAACTATGGCCCCCAGCACGCAACATAGTTAAACATTGGACCCTAAGGGAAAATCATTTTTTTATCTTCTCTTATGATACCACTAAAGCAAATTCAACCAAACTTTACAGGAATGATGTATGGAAGGTACTTTACTTTGATTTGACAAAAAATGTGGATTCCAGTGCACAACATAGTTTAACATTTGACCCCGGTATGAGATAACCATCTTTTTCATCATCTTCTCTGAAACTAATCAAGCAAATTTAACTAAATGTATAGAGGGTACTTTGCAAAAAAATAATTTCAATGGGATCAGACAAAAACATGGGTGCTAATGGAGAACATAGCTAAACATTTGACCCCTTTGGTAAAAAACATCTGTTTTGGTTATGCATGGGATAAAAGCATTTTGTCAGGTGAGTGATCACACCATGCAGCATTGCTTGTTTATGCTCCTTTGCACCAGGAATTTAAAGCAAGGATTGATTTCCAATTTCATGCTTGGCAACTGATGTTTTGTGTATTCACTGAATGATAAGCGCATATTGCCATTGTGCACAGCCTATTTAAAAATATGATGGATTTTTTTTATTAGTCCCCTACGGGTATCATCAAAGGGGACTTTATTAGGGCCCCGCCACATGTACAGCCTATACCAGTAGTCCTAGGCACTTTATATTTGACATGCAGTTGCACCTGGGGAGAACATAACGATTCCATGCCTGAATGGTGGCATAGTGGCAGACGCCCTATTGTTATCACTCTGTCCGTCCGTCTGTCTGTAACAAAGTCATGTCCGGGCTATAACTTTTTTAGTCTTTTGAGATAGACTTTTGATATTTCGCATGTAGATAGATCACTTGAAGACGATGTGTCTTGAACAATGATTGGTGACCTTTGACCTTGACCTTTGTCTTCAAGGTCAGATTATTGCTTTTGGGTATTACTTTCTGTTTATATCTTTATATGATTTTGTCCATACTTGTGTTGTGTCCACACTTGTACTGTGTCCACACTTGTATTGTGTCCACACCTATATTGTGTCCACACACTTAAATTTGCGCTTATATACAGCGGGGCCCATAGAGATGGCTGCCATCTCTCCAATGTCTAGTTTTTTCTGAATTTTTTATCTCTCGAATCAAATGGGGGACCTGGGTATATATTTTAGTAATCTCTGCTCACAGTCTTCTAGTTAGCTCACCTGACCCAAAGGGTCAGTGTGAGCTATTGCCATCACTTGGCGTCTGTCGTCCGGCGTCAGTCCGGCGTCCGTCCGTTAGCTTTTCACATTTTCATCTTCTCCTCTGAAACCACTGAGGAAAATTCAACCAAACTTTACAGGAATGATGTATAGAAGGTCCTTTACAAAGATTGCTCATTTCGTTCCGATCGGATAAAAAACATGGCCGCCAGCGCTAAACTTACGTTTAACATTGGACCCTATGGGAAATTCACATTTTCATTTTCTCCTCTGAAACCCCAGAAGCAAATTCAACCAAACTTTACAGGAATGATGTACTAAAGGTCCTTAACAAAGATTGCTCATTTCGTTCCAATCCGATAAAAAACATGGCCCCCCAGCACGGAACATAGTTCAAATTGGACCCTATGGGAAAATGACATTTTCATCTTCTCCTCTGAAACTGCTAAGCAAATTTAACCAATTTTAAAAGGAATGATGTATGGAAAGTCCTTTACAAAGATTGCTCATTTCTTTGCCAGCGCGGAACTTAGGTTTAACATTGGACCCTGTGGGAAAAACTTTTCCTCTGAAACCACTGAAGCAAATTCAACCGAACTTTAGAGGAATTATGTATTAAATTACCTTAACAAAGATTGCTCATTTAATTTCGTTTGACCTGAAGAACATGGTTGCCAATGCGGAACATAGTTTAACATTAGAGCCTATGAGAAAATCATTCATTTTATCATCTTCCCTGAAACTGTTCAAGCAAATTTAACTAAACTGTATTAGAATGATGAATAGAAGGTCCTTTGCAAAGATTACTCATTTCAATAGGATCAGTCAAAAAGCATGGGTGCTAAACATTAGACCCCATTGTTAAAAAAAACTTTATTTTTGGTCATGCATGGCATAGATGCATTTTGTCAGGTGAGCGATACAGGCTCAATCTCTGAGCCTCTAGTTTTTAGAATGTTATTTATCATGTTTATCAATATTAAAGCCTGAGATGAATGTAAGTAGAAAGCAAAAGTACCCCCAGTAAACGTGTTGCATTTAAATGAAATATTAACATATATATTCAGACTTTTGGAACATTTTCTTATAAAAAATTTCAAGTATTAATATTTGAAACACTTTTCATCTATGTTATACTCGCAAATTCATTTTACATCTTTCAAAGGTTGAATTGACAATTAAAAGAAGTATGTCACAATCACATTAATCTAATTACAAGTATAAAAGAGATGTTTATTCAGTAATTTCTTGTTGACATGTCACTTGCAATTTAATGACCTGTTGAGTAAGTCAAAGTCTAATTGTATGGTCTTGTAGAAAGTCTGATTTTTTCAGTGTTCAATTTTTTAAAATGTCCTTAAAGTTGATATTCAGATAGGTCAAAAATTAAAAAACCTGTCATGACTGAGGGAAAAGGCGCATTTCTTGATCCCCAGCTGCATTGGAATCTGTGGAAAAAAGACCTTTTTGTCATGGCTGGTTGTGTCGCCTGGACATATAGTGTTGGTCTACATATAGGAATCACTTAATTCATCTTGCGTTGTTGTTGTCCATCCCACTTTTTCGTAACATTTTTCTCAGCAACAACACATCACAGCCACTTGAAATCTTGTATGTGACATAAGTATGGAGTTCCATATTGCTCTTATTGAATTCAGGTCTGTTGGACATCTACTTCCTGTATACTGTCTTGCAATATTTCAAGAAATACTGGCAGTGGTGTAAATTTTCATAACATTTTTTTTGGCAACTACAAATCACAGCCTATTGAAATTTGTATGTGACTTTAGTGTGAGATCCCTTATTGTGCATACAAAGTTCATGTCTGGTGGAAATCTACCTCCTGTTAAATGACTTGGAAATTTGTGTTTCCTAGATTCAATATTACAACGGCAGTGCAGATGACACATGTCTTCTATGGAAGACTCACAATTTATTTTTTTTTATTTGAACAAATATTATGCATTCATGATCATGTTAGTAAGTTGAGTTTTACTAGTACACAGTTGTATGAAAGGTAGCTTTATATATTTACAACCATTTTTATTACAGGGAGCTATTTATGGTATGGCCCAGACTATTCCTGACAAGTCAATGGTCACAGAATTAGTAGGATGTTTCTTGAATGCCCTGTACAGCACAGACAAAAAGGACAAGGAATAACAGAAACAAAACTGTGATAACATTGTTTTAAAATGTTTTAATATATGTAATTTCTGCATTCTTGCACAACTTCCGGAATAAAAATGGATTTATTTTGATGGACACATGTAGAAGAATTGAGAAAATAAAAGCAGATGTCTTTCCATTCTTTCATGAATTTTTGGGATAAAAATTGTGTGACTGTCATTGTGATATAACTTATAGTTGTTGTATTGAAAATTAAAACTTGAAAAAAATTTGATATGTGTAAAAAAAATTTAAGATATTTTTTTTGTTTTTGATTTGTTGTTCCAGACCATAGGAGTTAAGATTGTTTAAAGATGGGCAAACCTTATGCCTGAATCCTAAGTACCTCTGTGGTCTTACAGTAATCACAATACTTAATAATTTGATCATCTATTATAAACATTTTCTGATTTGAAATTGTAGTGTAATTTTAAGAACATTTCAAGTACATTTAAACATGTTATTTTTAAAACACATATTTGTATATGTCAAAACAATATTTTACCATCATTATATACATAAAGTTTATATGCTTTATATTGTTGAGTATTATGAAAGGCAAACATCTGTAGTTATTTGTCAAAAACTCTTTTATTTCTAAAACATATAAAAAATATTTTAAATTTGGGTGTATTTACACAGTAATGAGCTAAAACTTTCTTCTGTAATTAATTGTTTTGTGCGAAATTTAAGTTCTTCTGCTTAACTGTACGTGAATTGTCCAACCATACATGTGCAGTTAGTTCATATGAGTAGTCTTTCTTATGATGGCTACTGACCCTTTGTATACCTCAATCACTGGATATGGAATAAACAGGGTTAGCACATAACATCTTTTGACTAATCAGCCCTTTCAGGAATTTACTAAAGGTAGCAATATTCATACTTATATGGTCTGGAACTTTTATTTCAGAAGTTATTTTATGATTTTCTAACCTACTGGTTAATTTCAAACAGATATCATCTCCACATATACTACAAATTGATGAGATTAATCAAGATGCTATCCGTTATTGCAATGATGATATTAGCAATTACTTTAGTTAGAATATTGTTGTTATTTTGTTTGATTTTTATTTTGTTATGTTCTGAATATTTTTATTGTTGATTCTTTTGATGTAATAGGTAAAATGGCATTTGTAGATTAACAATTATAGTAAAAATAACTCAAAGTGAAAAAGCAAAAACTTGATATCAAGAAATTCTCATTTTTGATAAAATCTGTTTCAGACGGGAATAAAATTAGTGTATTTCAATTGAAAATGATCATGAATAAAAAAAAAAAATTGATATTTTCTTCACTTAAAAAACTCTATGAAGTTATGAATTGGTATCATAGGCGAGCATTTTAATAAGAATAACAAAAAAGGCTAGAGAGAAAATGAAGCTTGACAGATTTGTTTACATAAAACTACCATTACCAGTTTGCAAAAATTATAAAACAGATCTCACTTTTTCGCAAATCGGTACATGTATTACTACCAAAATTAGTACTATCATAAAATAACAAAAATTTAAAATTGAACAAAAACTATTTCCTGATTTTTTTATTCAATTTTATACCTCAAGATGTATTTTAAGATTTTTCTGTTTTCTTGTTGCAAAATTTGCAATATGTTGGCTAACAACATTTTTGTTTTCATGTATTTTTATCAGTAAAGTATATTACTAAAAGATAAATCTTTTTATTTGTAAAAAAATAACAACGATATTAAAACACTATTTTTTCTGTTTAAAATTTTATAATATATTAGTAATGTTTAATGCACAAACAATGCAATTTTATTGAATTTATTTATATATATATATATTTATGTATATGATGAGTAATTATACAATATTTAAAAAAAGAACTGCAAAAGTATTGAAGTTACATATTTTTGTAGTTTTATTAAGATATGGCTCAACTGAACTTCGAAACTAAACCATTATAGTATTTTAATATCATGATTTTGGTCACAAAAGGAAATTTAGCATTGAATTAGGAGAATTGAGTCTTAGGATCTGTTTAATTGCTTACAAAATTCCTCATCTGAAAAATATATCAAAATCTAAAGTTTCTGTTATACAAGAGGTGTAGTGTTAAGAATAATAAATTACTTTTTTGGGAATGGGCATGACCATTTTCACTTTTTATTCCAGGATTATTTAGGATTTTAGTTGGAATATCCTATCATAGGGGACCACAATCTTTGTTTTCAAATTATGTTATGGCAGATTTCTCAGTTCATTAACGTAATTTATTTTGCAAATAAGGAATTGCAAATAAAATATGTTAATGATCCGGGAAATCTTCCATAAGAAATTTTATTTTCATTTGATTTGTAGTTCATTTTTAATTATATTCTGTGTTCTTATTTTAATATATAAACACAATTTAAGTGTTGTTTTTTTTTATTTTAAAGAGTCCGAAAGTAGTGAAAAAAAAGATGTTGGCAGAGTGTCCCTCATTTTATAATATTTTTGTCATGTGAAAGGGTTTTAAGTGTGTCAAAAACCTATCTGTGTCAAATATACATTGTATCAATGCCTGCTGTATCCTTGATCAATATGCCATGGTCTTATCATGCTTCACTTAGCAAAGACTCATTTGAAGCAGTGTTAAATATAATTATAATTATTTTATGAGATTTTTTGCTGAATTCCATATGGCTTTTGTGGATGTTGACCATCATATTTATGTTTATTGTCTTGCTATTGGGGGATCCTGAATGAATTCCCTTCTCTCATAATGATGCTTCTAAATTTGTAAAATCATGTACATGTATCTCACATAGGTGCTTTTAGATTTCATGTTGTCTCAATTTTTGTTTCATCTGGATTGCCTTGTTTTTGGATTTATGAGTCCATAATTTCCCTTTATTTCCTGGATTTATTATTTCACTTAACTCAAAATACTAAGTTTTCATTGTATTTCTATATAATTCTTATATAATTTGCATATTAGAAAATATGATGACATGATTGGTTGCATTGACTTCCGGTAGAAATTTCTGAGGTCGTTTATTTTTCAGTACGAAGGAATTTGTGAAAGTCACTCACAAACATATCATAATAGTCATTTTGACTTTTTGTTTTTTTGTGAGTGAATTGGTCCCATGAACATTACAATAAATACTTTCAAACAGTGTTTAACCTTATACAATTAATGACTTTTGATGAGGTTAATACCACAATTTAACAACCCAAGAGATGTGATTATTACCGAGGCCGTTTACGGCCGAGGTAATTATCGGATCTCGAGGGTTGTTAAATTGTGGTTTTAACCGAAATCGAAAGTCATTAATTGTTTTATTATATGAATAGTTTTTTACCGTTTTACGTTTTAATTTTGCTTTTCCTTCTTTCAACAGTAAGTCTTGACGCTGTTTCTACTTTGGGCCGAAATGGATTTTCCCTGTTACTATATATGGGTACACGCTGAAGTGTTAAAAAGTGATGTTCACCTCACGTGCTAAATTGCGTGGTGACAACTAGGATTTTCCCTGTTACTATTTAGGGGTACACGCTGAGGTGTTTAACAGTGATGTTAACCTCACGTGCTAAATTGGGCGGTGATCATCACATTTTGAAGGGAAAGCGAAGTACTGATTTATCCAACCAGAATCTTGTATATTTATAGTCATATAATAATATAATATATTCACGATTGTTAATATTTTTTTCAAAAATTTCTAGCAAATTTAACCACCTCCTGACCAAAGTGTTAAAAAATGATAACTAACGTTTGGTTAGATTTGTTCTCAGTAGCTGATTGATCAATGATGTAAATGTCTCGTGTCATTTTCTAAAAATAGTGTGATGTAATGTTGATGTAATTACACCTGAATCATTGTTTGGCAAATTGCTTTTTGCATTTTAATGACGAAAATAAATTGATTAGTGGGTTATTTGACAAACTTATTTAGAATATTTCACTCAACATCCCTTTTAATGAATGGCACAATGATAGACATAGCAATGATGGTAGCAACAAAATGGCAACATATTTTGAGACCATAGATATCACTCTGCTTCAGATAATTTGAGTATGAATTAGACCAATCTAATTAAAATTAGATCTACCAATTGTTCCCTTCAGTCACTGCATGGTAGATCTAACAACACCCCATTTTACTTTCTGTTTCGATTATTCATTCGAAATCCTCGGCTTCTATCATAAGCTTAATGTCTTCAAAATCATGTAGACTGGATTCTGATTGGTTAATGTCAAAGGTCACAGAACTGAAAGTAAAATTGGATGTTGTTAGATCTACAATGCAGTGACTGCAGGGAACAATTGATAGATTTAATCTTAATTAGATTGGAATTAGACAAAAGATCTCTTTCATTGTTTTCAGGTTTATTTGCGATAATATCTCAAACCTCAATATTTAAATTTTCACATTTTAAAGTTCTTGGTAAACCTAGAACTGTAAACTATTAAAATTTTAATTTTATTAATTTGAGAAATACATGTATACATAATAAATGTGAAACAATATGAGACTGTATATTACAAATTTGTTGTATTGATACAAAATACAGAAAAAATTACAAATACAGATATGTTATATACATAGTGTGTTGGTACAATGTTGTGTATCAGGAAGAGTCGGTTGAATGGGCTTCATCACTACGAGTCCTGCTATCTATGAGTATTCAACCAACCTGATCTGATACAATGATGATGTTGTAAAATCACATCTTTGTTTATAATACGTATAACATTTAAACAAAAATAAGTCTGTAAAATAATTTTATTCAGGGGACATCATGTTATTTTTTAGTTCAAGTCCTGGAAATACTTGATGCTTGCTGTAACTTCTTACCTCTGTTAACATGGAGACATGCAAGATTAATCCTAGAAGTAATGAAAAAGTTTTCCCATGTTATATTACAAAATTATTATTTTTTGCATTTTTATTGACCAGTAAACCAGTATTCATTGAGACCACCAGTTACCAATACGAAAGATGATAATTTTATCGTATAGTACAATTCATTTAAATGTCATGAAGTGAATTTCTCCCATTCTCAGCTGTTTGATAAATGTGAGTGCATTTTTTACACATCAAAGAGACATACCTTCCATTTTGTATTTTGAGTTTACACAAATTTCATCAGAGAAAAACATTCTCATTCAGCTAAGTTGTGATTTAAAAGTATTGCTTCACTAGATAGTAAAATTTTACTATATCTACTGGAGCAATATTTCTAAACCACTCCTACCTGAAGAAAATCTATAAATCACCTCAGCAGGTTCTTTAGTCGTTTGGGAGACTTTATAAGTTTTCTTTGTAAAGTCTATTCTACTTTTCATTTGTAAAGTCTATTCTACTTTTCAATCATGAAATTGGAACAAATAGTGGAACAAAGTTTGTTGTTTTTTTCTGTGATTTTACAAATAGAAATTGCTCAAAGGTCCCAAATATTTTTTTTTTGTATTTAGTGATAGCAACTGTGGTTACCTTGCATGCTTACAATTCTATGATCTGTATTTATTGTGAACTCATTCTAAAACTGTGATTAAATAAAAACTTACAAAAAACATAAGTGAAGTGTTTCAAAAATATGAAAATCGGAACTACACAAATAATGGTACTTTCACAATATTCTATGTTAAAAAACTCCTAATATGTAATACAAAATGAAGAATACTATGGAAGTACTTTTATTCGTGGACATCAATTTTCGTGGTTTTGATAAATATCACTATTTCGTTGGCACTTAAATTCGTGGTTTTGAATTCAATACATTAAACTCCATGCAAATATAACATTTCGTTGGTAAGTTAATTTCGTGGTTTTAGCCAACCATGAAATCCACAAAAATTGGAACCCCACGAACAATAGTACTTTCACAGTAGGTGTTATGATCACTGTTTGTTGTTTAGTGACACTGTTCAATGTTTGTACTAATTTATTGAGAATTGAGATGATATTTATTAATTTGTTTGTAATATTTTATGAAATAAAGCAGTTGATTTTATTTCCCAAATATGAAAAGATAATATATAAGCAACTTCAGTAGTGCTGTTTTTGGTTAGTTTTATGAGATGTTTGGTCTTCATTTTAATGGAAAATTGAATTTTGATTAGGCAAATTAAAATTAATTAATAGATTTTCATCCCGGCTTGCTTCTCCAAATCCATTCTGCCTATTAACAACAAAAAAAAATTATCAAAACTACCAGTGCAGATTTACTTTTTATTTGAATTCTGAACAAATAATTGGATTGTAAGTTTATCACATTTTCATCTTCTGCTCTGAAACCAATGAATCAAATTCAACCAATCGTTAAGGTATTGTGTACAGAAGGTCATTTACAAAGAATGCTAAATTATTTTGTTGAGCTGACAAAAAAACATGGTCTCCAACATGGATTGGACCCTATGGGAAAATCATCAATTTCAACATCTGCTTTTAAAGTATGGAAGGAAATTATGCTAAATTTACTGGAATGATGTATGAAAGGTCCATTACAAGGTTTGCTCTTGTCAGTCTTATTTGACAAAAACAGTGCTGCCATCCAAAAACATAGTTTAAAATTTGCCCTATCAGAAATTCACATTTTCACCTTGTATCATGAAACCATGGATGCAATCTCAACCAAACTTTACAGCAATGATGTATGGAAGGTCCTTTACAAAGAATGCTCATTTATTTTGTTCTGATCTGACAAAAAAAAATCATTGCCTGCAACCAGTTTAACATTGGACCCTATGGGAAAATCATTATTTTCACCATCTTCTCTGAAACTATTGAAAGAAATTATACTAAATTAACATGATTGATGTAGGGAAGGTCCATTACCAAGTTTTGCTAATTTTTCCAATTTTACAACAAAAAAATTGCTGCAAGTACGTAACATAGTCTAACATTGGCACTATGGGAAATTCACATTTCATCCTCTGCTCTGAAATCAGAGAAGGAATTTCAACCAAACTTTACAAGAATGGTGTATGGAAGGTCCTTTGCAAAGATTACTGATTTCGATCCAATCTAACAAAAAGCATTGCTTCCAACGCAGAACTAAATAAAACATGGAACACTATGCAAAAATTACCATTTTCATCATCTGCTCTGATACTATTGAAGGAAGTTCTAGAATGATGTTGGGAAGGTCCTATGCAAAGGTTGGGTCATTTATTTGATTAAAAATTTGGCATCCAGCATGGAACATAGTCTAAAATTGCCCCTATGGGAAATTCAAATTTTCATCTTTTCCTTTGAACCACTGAAGCAATTTCAACCAAACTTGGAACGTTCTAGGAAGTCTTTTGCAAAGATTGCTCATTTCATTCTGATCAGACAAATAAATGGCTACCAGCACAGACCTTAATTAGTTTGACATGGAACCCTATTGGAAATCATCATCTGAAGGAAATTTAACTAAACTGTACTGGAATGATAAAGGGAAGGCCCTTTACAAAGTTTGCTCATTTTGTTCCAATTTGCAAAAAATACATGACTGCCCTCATAGAACTCAGTTTAACATTGGCCCTATGGGAAATTCACATTTTCATCTTCTCCTCTAAAACCAATGAAACAAATTCAACCAAACGTTACAAAAATGATGTATGGAAGGTCCTTTAAAAGGTTGCTCATTTTGTTCGAGTCTGACAAAAAAAAAAACATGGGCACCGATATTTGTCTAACATTATATAAGCCAGTCTGACACACCTGCATCACTGTCCAGATACAAAGTATCTATCTGATAACTTCCTTATGACATAATAGTAAGTCATATTAAGGAGGTAGACCTAGGTTAAGGGACATAACTCTTAAAAATCCTATGTATGTTTGTTTTAATCAGTCTTTATTAATATGTTCTAAGCTTCTAAGTGACATAGATGATTTTAATTCTTTTTCACATAAATGCTTAAAAATCATCGATGAATCAGACTGATGAAAACTCCTTACTGATTTAAAGAGTATTCTCCCTTTGCCTAGGTCTTCTACCTTAAATTTACCTTTCAGAGGTTTGTCATATGTATATTGTCCTCACTTATTTCCACCTGTTTCAGCAAAGTCTGTGCAACACAAGATATACAATCAGCCCCTTTTTAATATGCCAAAGCATATTTGCACATGGTGTACTACCAATGAGTAGGGCTTCATCAAGTCCAAAACACCATACAGGAGGGTATGTTCTTACAAAACAAAACAAAATATCCTTTGATTATCTCCCTTTGATAATGGCAATTTTCCTCCATGCACAATTTCAGATGGTTGTTTACTACCTTTCAGAATCCTGTACATCATACAGATGGGAATGTGTTTTCAAATCACATACATAGAACACAGAATAATCCTATAATTAATCATCTTAATCTTGTTTTCCGGGATGGAGTTATTTTCCTTCAGACACATCTTTAGATGATGTGCAGAAGTTTTGGGGTCAATATCACGATCTTGTGGACTGCTATGGGATATCTGTTTTCCAGATGACAACACATCTTTCTCTATAACAGCTAAAGACTGTTGTTTCCTCTACTGGATTTGACTTTACTACCCAGTTTGACATGATCAAGACGGGGGGGTGTCTTACAAGAAGCAGGAGATGCTCACTCTACCAGTGCACCTGATCTCACCCATGGTTTTAAATTGTGTCCCTGTTGTCCATCTGTATGTATGTCTCCAATCCTCTTTGCTGTATTGTACTTTTGTAATTTCTTTGTATTTTGCCATTCTTTTAATCTTTTGATTATTCTTGTTTAAGACTGATGGTTGGTGTTTGAAATTTATTAAACCAAACAGAAGGAGTTGTGCTTATAAGAACTGTGGAAATACAGAAGACAGGTAATAGTATGATTCCTTTATACCCTTCCCCCAAGCGTTATTTTATGCTTTGAATAAAGGGCTACGCCGAGCGCAGCATGATACAACCGCAGCATGTAGACCAAAGAAATTTAAACAAGTGTCATTTAAATGTGAAAGTGGACACAGTTAAGAGCTTGACACAGTTACTTGATGGACACAATAAGCTTGACACAGTAATTAGCTGGACGCAAACTAGGGAACATCAAAATTAGCCTTTTTGATCCCTAAAAGCATGGAAATTGTAAGAGTTATGCTAAATCTGTTGACATGCTTCTCAAAGCTTACATCAATATGAATTAAAAGAAAAAATGTCATTGAAATCCTAATAAAAATAAAGATTTTACATATTTTCAAAAATTGCAATTTCGGCCCCTTTGACCCCTCATATTTCAGAAACGGTAAGAGATACCCCAAATCTGTTTTGTATACCTCAGAAAGCTGTCTACAAGAGAAATCTAAAGAAAAAAATCTCGTCGAAATCCAATGAAAAATAAAAAATTCAGGTTATCTGCATATTTGCGATTTGGACCCCACTTAGCCCCTTATATCTCCAAAAGGAAACAAGTTATGAAAAATCTAATAGTTAAGTACTATATTAATTTTCATAAGGAATCAATTAAAAAAACTGCATCAAAATCCAACTAGAAATAAAAAAAATATAATTTTTCATAATCGCCCCTTTTGGGCCCCATTTATTTCATGAACGGTACATGTGACATGAAATCCATTAGCATACTACTGATTGGAAATTTCATCAGTAATCCAATGAAAGAAACCCCATCAAAATCTGATTAATACATGTAATAAAAATTCTACAGCCAACTATGTGAAAACACCCAATTTTGCCCTTTTTGGCCCCCTTTTTAAAAACGGGAGGGGCTACAATGTCCAAAAGCCACCCACACCTTTCTTTTGTGCAAAGGAAAATTGTTAAAATTTCATAACGATTGATCGATTTGAACTTAAGTTATTGACCAAAAAGAAAAGTGTCTACAGATAACTACGCTGACGACGACGATGATGACACAACGACGACAGCGCCATACCATAATACGACCTCAATTTTTTTGCGGTTGTATAAAAAAGTAGCAGGTATATAGAGTAGGGCTGTCCATCCATCAGTCTGTCACACATTTTTGGTCAGTTTCCTTGCCTTGTATATGTTGGAATTGTTTCATATTTTGTCTGATGCTTGATTATAATGAGTTGTAACATGTAAACCATTTTCAGGTCAGTTGTGTTTGCCAATATATTGAAGTTTTACTATAACCTACTATGAATGAGAATTTTTTTCGAAGTTTGCTTATAGCTTATATGCGTCGGAATAATTTCAATTTTTAATAATGAGTTGTAACGTTTAAAGTATTTTCAGGTCGACTGTACTACGGTAGCCATTTCCCTTTTGCTAACATGTTGAAGTTTTATTATAACCAACTATATATGAGAAATTATCATCACAATTTACTTGGCTTGTATAAGTGGGGATGAATTCAAATTTGGTCTTCAGCTTTATATTAATGAGTTGTAACATGCAAGCCATTTTCAGATCTGCTGTATTACCATTACCTATTTAAGGATATGTTGCAGTTTTGTTAACCCACTATGCACGAAACATTTTCTTTGCAGTTAACTTGGCTTGAATAAATGGGAATTGTCTACCTTTAAAATAATGAGTTGTAATGTGTAAGCCATTTAAAGGTCTGTTGTGCTTGTACTTCCTGTTTGTCAATTCATAGATGTTCAAGTTATCTATAACTAGAGCTGTCGGCAAAGCCAGACTACTACCCCCCGCAACTGCATTTGAGTACCAAGGCATGTCATTTTGACATTTTGACCTTCAGCCTCATGGTAATTGGAAAGTAAATCTAACAGAAAGAAAGCCTGTCAGGACTGAAATTACAGGTTTTATTCCAATCAGTTCATATCTGGTACTTCATTTAAAGGGTAATACATTAAATAATATATAATTCTGTGGATACAAAGCTAGCTGATTTAACCAAGCTTTCGGCACAAAATGTGCAAGGATTTACTATCATTAAGGTCAAAGGTCAAAGTCAAGGTCACAGTGACCTAAATTTGGTACGCGACAAATTGTCTTCCCATGATGCATCCACACACCAAGTTTGATAATCCTAGGTGCTACGGTACAATAGTTCTGCTCTGGACACGGTTTTATTATCATAAAGGTCAAAGGTCAAAGTCAAGGTCACAGTGACCTAAATTTGGTATGTGACACATTGTCTTCCCATGATGCATCCACACGCCAAGTTTGATAATCCTAGGTGCTACGGTACAATAGTTCTGCTATGGACACGGTTTTATTATCATAAAGGTCAAAGGTCAAAGTCAAGGTCACAGTGACCTAAATTTGGTATATGTGACACATTGTCTTCCCATGACGCATCCACACACCAAGTTTGATAATCCTAGGTTCTACGGTACAAAAGTTCTGCTCCGGACACAGTTTTACTATCATAAAGGTCAAAGGTCAAAGTCAAGGTCACAGTGACATAAATTTGCTACGCGACACATCGTCTTCCCATGATGCATCCACACACCAAGTTTGAGAATCCTGGGTGCTACGGTACAATAGTTCTGCTCCAGACACGGTTTTATTATCATAAAGGTCAAAGTCAAGGTCACAGTGACCTAAATTTGGTACATGACACATTGTTTTCCCATGATGCATCCACACACCAAGTTTGATAATCCTAGGTGCTACGGTACAAAAGTTCTGCTCAGGATACGAAATGCACATGGTTTTACTATCATAAAGGTCAAAAGTCAAAGTCACAGTGACCTAAATTTGGTCTGCGAAACATCGTTTTCCCATGATGCATCCACACGCCAAGTTTGATAATCCTAGGTGCTACAGTACAAAAGTTCTGCTCCGGACACGGTTTTACTATCGTAAAGGTCAAAGGTCAAAGTCAAGGTCATAGTGACCTAAATTTGGTACGTGACACATCGTCTACACATGATGCATCCACACACCAAGTTTGATAATCCTAGGTGCTACGGTATAAAAGTTCTGCTTCGGACACGGTTTTACTATCATTAAGGTCAAAGGTCAAAGTCAAGGTCACAGTGACCTAAATTTGGTACACGACACATTGTCTTCCCACGATGCATCCACACACCAAGTTTGATAATCCTAGGTGCTACAGTACAAAAATTCTGCTCCAGACACGAAATGCACATGGTTTTACTATCATAAAGGTCAAAGGTCAAAGTCAACGTCACAGTGACCTAAATTTGGTATGCGACACATCGTCTTCCCATGATGCATCCACACACAAAGTTTAATAATCCTAGGTGCTACGGTACAAAAGTTCTGCTCCGGACACGAAATGCACATGGTTTTACTATCATAAAAGTCAAAGTCAAGGTCATAGTGACCTAAATTTGGTACAGGACACATAGTCTTCCCATGATGCATCCACACACCAAGTTTGATAATCCTAGGTGCTACGGTACAAAAGTTCTGCTCCGGACACGAAATGTACATGGTTTTACTATCATAAAGGTAAAAGGTCAAAGTCAAGGTCACAGTGACCTAAATTTGGTACGCGACACATCGTCTTCCCATGATGCATCCACACACCAAGTTTGATAATCATAGGTGCTACGGTACAAAAGTTCTGCTCTAGACACGAAATGCACATGGTTTTACAATCATAGTGGTCAAAGGTCAAAGTCAAGGTCACAGTGACCTTAATTTGGTACGCGACACATCATCTTACCATGATGCATCCACACACCAAGTTTGATAATCCTAGGTGCTACGGTACAAAAGTTCTGCTCCAGACACGAAATGCACATGGTTTTACTGTCATAAAGGTCAAAGTCAAGGTTACAGTGACCTAAATTTGGTACGTGACACATCGTCTTCCCATGATGCATCCATACACCAAGTTTGATAATCCTAGGTGCTACGGTACAAAAGTTCTGCTCCGGACACGAAAGGGGACGAACGGACAGACGGACAGACAGACATGGTGATTCCTATATACCCCCCCAAACTTCGTTTGCGGGGGTATAATTAAGTATGAATAAGAGATTTTTGTCACAGTTTTCTCAGCTTGTATCAGTTGGAATGATGTCTTATTTGGTATGAATCCTGATTATGATGAGTTGTAATGTATAAATCATTTACAGGTCTGTAGTGATACCACTTCCTGTTTGCCAATATGTTTAACTTTATTGATGAGAAAAATCTGTCACAGTCTACTCGGCTTGTGTTTCAATGATTTAAAATTTGGTTTGGCGCTTTATGATAACGAGTTTTACATTTTCAAGTCCGACTTGTTATTTATTACCACTTGGCCGATGCCTCTGCTGATGGACTGTTTAGTCCCCGAGGGTATTCACCAACCCAGAAGTCAGTACTTCGGTGCTGACCTGGAAACTTGCAATTTTTAAATTTTTCAAAATTTTGTTTAAAACTAAGGAGTATCTCTCATGCATAGCTCTATCCTTAGCATCTTCGCTAGCCAAGGTTTACGATCCTCTCCTCTCCTCTTCATCCTTGGTGGATTGAGCCACAAGTTTCAAATTATCTCCCTTTGAAGAAAGAGTTTCAGTATGATTTATTGTAATAATTAAAGATTATTTATTACATCTAATAATACAACAATTCACAATATATTTAACTACAAGGAAATAATAACCCTTCAAAAGTAAAGAAAGATTGTACAATCACTGGAATTTTGCAAAATAGAAAAATCACCAAACACCATATTTTAAGTTTTATTGTTACCATATATATTTAAAATCTGAATGAAAGTTAATTGATTGGCTGCAGCCAAGGTTGACTGCAACCAATCAAAAACGTGGATTTGAGATCACATAAATCTAGCTTGATCTGCCAAGGGTGAACTTGAGAGGAGTGAATCATAACCCTTGGCTGGCGAAGATGTATCCTTAGCTGAATTTTGGCTTTTCTGTTTGGATCCTTTTGGTTATCTGTTCTCTATCAGCTTGAACATGTGTTTCGGTTAATGGACTTCCAAATGTATTGGTTTTATCTGCACTGATGAGACATAAGTTGTCAAAATGCTCATATGCAGATAATAAATTAATAGTAACTTCAGTATTTTGTTATTTGTTACCACTTGGCTTGTATAAGTAGGAATGATTTCAACTTTGCTTGCAATAAGTGATTTTCATACCTTTGAATACACCATTGTTCAAAGAAATGTATTGCACGTTGGGAGTGGGGATATTCATATGTGGCTCAGCGGACCACAGCACTTCTAGTCTGGTGGTAAAAACTGTCAGCAAAGTGAAAAACCTAGGGACTTTCATCAGGTTTTCCAGAAGGTCAAGAATGACTTATTCAGAACCAAGTTTGAATAGAATACATAATTTGGCTGCCAACTGTTTTGCTAAGGAAATGCCCTTCTTTTTACAAGTATGAATTGAACTGTTTGGCAAACCAAATAGTTTTACAAAATATCTAAACGACTAGTTTGCACTTCATATAATTCTGAGATAAGACAGGCTCATGTGCACAGTATATGACCTAGTATATGACCAATCAAAACCACTTATTTTTTATTATTCAACGACAGATACCATGATGAAAATTCACAATGAGTCAATGGAAAGTTTATCCAAAACAGACCCTTGTTGATGAATTAAAGGTCACAGGACATTCTTAAAAATATTTCAAAGTTTAGGTACAGGGTACTTCCATTCAAAATCAAAGAAAAGTAAACTCATGGAAGAATTTTTTTTCTTATTTTTGCTTATTATGTCATGTTCCTGTACTTTATCTGAAAATAGATGAATGTGAAAGATATCCCAAACATTTAATCTGCTCTCATGTAAGAACTAATACTTAAATATGTGAAATGAACACTAAACAATGAATAAATTATTTTTTTTATTAGAAATAGAAATAAAACAATAACATATAAGTATCTTATAACAAATCAGTTTTCTTCATAACAGTTTTGCCAATAATAACAGTTTTTAGAATTCTTATTTACAGGAGTATGTATCTAAAATATAAAGGAAGACCTCAATATAACTTGTAAAGTAAAAGTTAGTGCGACGTTTGAATAACTACAATTGGCCGAAAACACCCAATATTTCTTTGTTGACCCCTTGATGCTTTGATAGAATGAATGCAAAATTTTACAAAGGTATATTAAAACTAATGATCAGAGTTTTAAAGTTTAACTGGTTGACCAATTGACATACGTGATAGGATTGAAAAGGGTAAGGACTCGGCAAACATAACTAATGAAGGCTTTGTAGTGATGTGACCTAGATTTTCCACACCTTCCTAAGTTGTTCCACAATATTTACACTATCTTATAAATCACAAAATTTTGTTCATTTTATTCTTCTAATATGGCACAAAAAAATTATAAAAACACACAGAGAAACCTCACTTTCTTGGGAACCTAACAGTTTGCTAGCTGGGAACCTGGGCTTAAAGTTTCCTGAAGCAAATGGGAAAAACAAGTCTAGAAAATCCATGTTTACTGATGAAAACAATAACAGTGTCCTGTTTAAATTACTTCAATGGGGCTAAATCCAAGATCCGTTTCGGAAAAATCAAAATATAAGACAACACAAAATAGAGAAATATTATAGACTTGTATACAAGAGCATTTTGGGAAAATTCAGATGTCTGGACTTTGATTGTTTGATCTGTGGACAAAAGCAAGTCTGTGTTTTGTTCAGTATATGTTGGTGAAGAGGTATACCAGTTGGTCATAAATATCACACCTTCATATTACTCAGATTGCAAAATTGGTTACACAATAGGAAAAAAAAAACACTGTTAATGTCAGAGACAATGGACAATAAATGAAATTGTCAAATCATGAATTAAGGGTTAAATGAAAATAAAATGTCAAGTCCAACATAATGCTTTATAATTATTTCTCAATAATTTGGTACACACCATCTTCAGGTATGACTGCTTATTACGATTCATAATAGTAATGGTGCATTACATGATAACCCAATAAAGTTTCAAGGGGAATTACTCCATGACCCCAAAATCAGTCTTGGCCTGTGTTTTGTAATAATAAACTTACATACCAAGTTTTAAGACAGTCTGAAACCCTAAGTTCCTGAAAAAAAAAATTCAAAATTTCATGGAGCATTACTCCTGAACTCCTTAAACCTCTGAACCCAAAATCTAACCTAACTCTGTCTGAGTTTTGTGATAAACAACTTACCTACCAAGTTTGTTGATCTTTTGTCATTTCATTCGCAAGTTATCTGTTGGAAACCTTCAGGGGATGGACAGATAGACAGAGGGCTGGACAGACAAACATATCACATAATACCTTGCCACTACATGTGGGGGGGGGGGGCATAAAAATATTATAAATAACTTCATTAGATCAGACAAACCATGTAGGAAATGGGATACAATTATATATCTATGATGATCTACCATTAACCCATTTTGAAAGAGATCTGACATTCTTCTTATAGATGAGAAAGTAAGATAAGTGAGCTCATATGCAATAAAAGGTAAATAACCAATCAAAACTGTCTATTTTTCTGATTCAACAACAGATACCATGACGCAATATCACAAATAGTTAAATGGAAAGAACATAAAAGGGGATGGGGACGCTGCTTATGCAGAATTTTTTCAGAACACTGAAATCATATTCTAAAAAACAAATGGGTAGGAGTATTTCCATTCTCATTCTATCAAAATCAAAGATCAGTATATTGTCAGGAATTCTTTGCCATTTTCTCCCATTTCGCTAAACTCCCCTTCAGAAAAGACAGAATATGAAAGGCATCCTGATCTTTGATCTGCTCTCATGTAAGAACTTAATTACCTATTCAGGGTAAAAAGGAAAAGGGGGTGTAGAAATTGATGACATATATAACTATAGACAAAGTAAAATGAATATACCCCTAACTTTGTTGAGGAGAGTATAAAAATGTATTCTATTACTGGAAGACATCATATGACTTTCTTTTCCACACACACACACACACACACACACACACACACATACACACACACAGAGGAAACAAATTATAAATAGTAAGATTTTTAAATACCAATTTAATAATATTTCTTCGATGGCTATACTTACATACTCCTAACTATAATTTAATAAATTGTATATATTAATTTTGTATAAGTGTTCAAGATTAGGCTAATAAAAACATTTGTAATCGGACAATAGGTAAAATAGTCAATTCTGTTGCATTTTATTGTACTAAATATTTATTTTCCGTGATGCTAGAGATCTTGATCAAGGATTTCCAGTATAAATGAGTATAGGTACTTTAAACCATGAGAACTTCCATTTTCTTTTTAAAAAAAACATGGAAAAAATAATAATATAGAATAGTAATTTACCCATTATTTTTGTGATCATTTATTAATCTGAAAACAAACACAGACAGGAATCATATTTGAATGGGAATCTAGAGGAGTAGATTTGAGTAAGTCTAAATTTTCCACTTTTTATTTGTTTTAAATATAGAGGGCATCATACATACTTTAAGAAATTTTCAAAATTATCACTTTCTGTAAAGGGTACATATAAGTTACCTGTAATTGTTTCAAACTATATGTAATCTATTGAGAAGTAAGAAATTAGCAGTAAGAAATTAGAAGTAAGAAGTAAGAAATTAGCTGTATATATAATTCATAATGTATTTGATATAAAATGATCAGAAATACAAAATTTTGTAACACAGAAACTGAAATATAAAGAATGAAGTGCATGTTTATAGAAAGTTTTCCTTGTTTAACAAAATCTGTAGATGTGACTGTGTGTACATGTATGTTTAAAATTTGACTTGATAAAAACTGACAGTAATTATTGTATAGATTTAAATTGCAGTATATCAAAATCTACGAGAATACTGAATTTATACTATTATAGAAATTATTTCCCTTTCAAAATAAAAAAGAATAATATTTTCGAAAATATTTAAGATACAAACATAAAAAAAAAATGCTTTACTAATGTTTACTCTAAATAGATGATCATTCATTTATTGCTATCACATTAATACATTTTATTACTCTAACAGTACAAAAGATACTTGTCTCCAAAATCTCGGGTTAAAACCCTTTTCATGAAAATCAACATATCTATTACAAAGTATTGAAAATGGAGATTTCCGTTCAATAACTACAATAAATAATGATAACAATTGCAGTCACAAAAAATGTTTACATATTTCATTTTAAGGTTGGTACCTGTATAAAATGAATATTTACCTGATATTGCTTAAAATTTTAGATTGTAAGTTGGCGATTCTACATTTTTATGTCTCTACAGTGCAGATGAAAATTAAACTTATGCTAAACAAAATATCCAAACAAATTAAAGAGCTGAAAGAACAAATCACACATAGGGCTTTAAAGTAATGCATAATCAGAAAAGGACAGATATTTGGATGAGGGAGATATTCCTCAGCTTTATAAATTTTCCGAATTTCAGATATTGTTTTTAACTGATTTGCATGTACAGAAGACTTACAAACAAGTAAAGCAGCAAAAGTATGTCGAAAATGATTTTCATATTTTACTATGCTCAGCGATCATAACAAAATTATTGTAAACAATTTACCTGTCATTCTTACATGTATACCATATGTTGCCAACATATCATCAATGATCATTGAGGTATTTGTTTCAGTTACAATATAATACTACTACTGCAGTGAAACCTGTCTACAGAGACCATTTTTTGTTTAGTTTAGAAAGGTGTTCAGATTTGGACAGATTTTTATTGCTTGGATTCAAATAAGACTGGTTCCCTGCCTGCTTTTATATACATATGTGTACATTCCAAAGGTAGTTTCAGAATCCAACCCATGGTTCATCCATATATGTTATTAAAGGACTTTCAAGCATATTTTCTAAAATTTCAGGGACATATAGATTTTTTCAACAGCCATTTTCTTAACTCTTTTCAGGGATAAAATTGCCATTTCTTGCTATTAGAATATCAGGTTCTCTTTGTTTTCTTACCAATTATATATTTTTTGTTCATAAAAATTTACCAATGCCAATATTTTTTTTCAATAAACAGGAGTTTTCAAGGAGTTTCGAGTATTCTTTAAAAAAAATTCAAGTACTCTTAAAGACATATCCTACTATTGTTTCTGCGCATTTTGCCTTTGAGAGTCACTGTTTTGTAATACCTTTATGACGTCCAAAATTTCCGCAAACTTGAGCTTGAATGTTTTGTAATTCATTTATGACGTCGCAAAATTCCCGCGAATTTCTTCCCGTAGCAAAGAACGATGTAAAAATGGTAACTTAGGGTCAGTACAGTACAGAATAAAAAAAGGTCACATTCTTATTAAATACTGCGTAAACAACTTCGTTAAAGTTTTACCAAGGATATACATGTATATTTAATGACATTTACAATTTCAGCGAAATAATCTTAATCAAAATTTAAACCTTGTAAAGAACAGTTATAGCTTACTGAATTATGTACATGATGTGTCCTTTAAGGTATTACACCCTTTTTTTTATTTCAACATTCATACCGCTAGCAGAAACTGATTAGATCAATAAAGGTAGAATAAAATTCATTTCGCAAAACGATTAAAGACTTCTAACGTGCTCATATGGGTCAAATGTTGCTATTAATCTTAATTTTGCCTTGTGAGTATATTCTCTTTTTATGTCATGTTAAATGCATATTTTGGCGTACAATAGATCAATGGAAGAAAAAACACTCACTCTACACTTTATTACATATTCAAACAAAAATAAAGTATTATTTGTGATCATCTTCTGCGATTCAAATCCATGAAATAGGTTTTGCTATCGATATGAAGTAAAACCCGCCATTTTATTCCCGCCATTTTCAGTCCCGACATGTTTTTCACAAATATCTTTTTCCCTGACTCGGTGACCCTATTTTTTTATTTACTTTATCCGTTGAGGAGGTTATTCTCTATCTTCTGTGAAAATATTATGAAATTATCATTGGTCAATTTTTTGCGGTCAGCGATTTTGTCGTATTCTGACTGCCCGACAAAAATGGCGGGAAATTAAAAAAATATATCCTTAAGCCCACAATTTGCATATTTTTCATCTTATAATAATACATTGCTGTCTACACACCATGAAGCACTCAAAACGATTTTAGATCATTCGAAACGAGATCTTTAGTGAAAATATAGGCCAAATAGTATACAATCGATACCTTCAAATCAGGTAAATGAAGATGACGTCATAGCTCTGAAAATAGCTCGGTGACCCCCTAATTTGTTTAGCTTAATATAAAGGTTTTATTATTTAGTAATTACAGATGGAATATCAAAAAGATATTATTGGGAGTTTAAATAGTAGGATATGTCTTTAAGTCATTGCTCTTTAAACTTTAATTTTCAAGCACTTTCAATGATTTCAAGAACCTCTTTGAACCCTGCAATCTATATTTAGAAATCTTGAAACTTAAATTTAGCTTTTTCATGGGCAGGTGCGGATCCAGACAATTAGAAAAGGGGGGGGGGTTCTAATTGGTAATGAAAGGAATTTTTGGGGTATTTCTCTATAAAACATCAGGATATTCATTAAAAAATACATGATTGTCCAGAAAAAGGGGGGGGGGTTCCAACCCCAAGAACACCCCCCCCCCATGATCCGCCAATGATGGCTTTCTTGACTACCTGATTTCAACAGGATTTTTATGGTGAATATTTGATATCCAACCTTTTTTCATTGACTATTTGATTATCACACCTGCTTGATTTTGATTTGATACCATATTTTGAAAAAAAAAAAAAAACAACTATATTTACCCTATTTTAAGTAAAAAATTATAATTCATGTAAAAGGTTAGTGATAACTTGCTTCCTTGGTATCCCCCACAGCGACCCTCAGAAAGGAAGGTTTACTACATGTACAGTACAGACAGGTTTCACCACATACAAAATAATGACCAAAGTCATATGAACACATGTTTGTAAATACTATTGTACCCTTTTCTTTGACAAACTTATTGCTTCCAATGATTGAATCCCAACCAAGAGTATGTGTATAAGCATAATATCAAAAATATTACAGTGGAATTTTGATGGCTCAAACACCGAAGGACCAATGAAAACAATTTGAGCTAGAGAGGTGTTCAAGCTATCAATGTTTAAACTTGAACAAAGGGACCAGAAAATGGGGTAGAGACATCCATGGTGTTCGAGCTATTGCAGTTCGAGCCACCGAAGTTCTACTGTACTAGAGACTTCCTTTCACAAGTACAAAATGTTAAAAATGTTTTAATTTCCGAAATGGCCATACAGCTCATTAAAATTATTGCAGTTGGAGTGAACATATGTGTTATGGTCTCATGTTCATTTACTCCATATCCTTTCGTAAAATATTTGATACATATCTTAAATTTGTGTCTTGTTCCCTTTTGTATTTTTTTTGGGGTCATAATATTGCCTCATTGCTAACATACATGCAAGTTGAAGGTGTTGCCTATATAGCTGCCTTGTATAGCAGAAAATGGACATTAAAAATTTTCACATAAAAATGAAAGCTTTCAAAGTCAGAATAATCTTCATTTTATACATGTATGTTGAGAAAGACTGATAGAAGCAACTAAAGAGAAGACTTATTAATACTGTTATCATTAATAATGCATTAATATAATAGAATAATTAGTAACGTTACAATACCCTTCCTTTTCATCAAAATATAAAGCTATCATATTTGTTCCTTGGAAATGAATTTTTAAGATGGTGCCAAAACTGATGCAAAATTTGAGTTTCATGCACAGGTGCATTTCACAATCAAATTGATTCTGTGATTTTCTGTAACTCATTTATGGTCCCTTTTTGTAAAATGCTTCATTTTCTCATTTAAAATGTATGCATGAATTGATATGTATATGTTATCGGGCTATTGACAGCTATGTATCGTAAAATATCAACCCGTGAGCCAGAATATGAGGTTTCAAATTCTCCCAAAGTTGCGCGGGAAATTCGACAAACATGCCATTCTCGCCTTTTCATCAATTTTCAGCCTAAAAACATGTTTTGTAGTTTTTTTATCCTTTTATTGGCAAAGGTTTTGTAACTAAATGGTGAATATTTTGACCTAAATACTCTAAATAATGTCGATTTTGAATTTTGCAGCAACCTTTGGTTGTTACGACATTCTATCGTTCCTTGGAGCTTTTATGACGTCATAATGTGAATACGTCAAAGCTCTGCGGGATATATCAACGACCTAGTTTCTACAATTTTTCAGACATCTAGTATATCTTTTTGTGTAATCATGATTCTATTCTGAATACCTTTTAGGAAAGAGCAAATGTAATAGATGTTTATTTTTACAAATGTGATTTTGTTTGAAACCTTGAAAAAAGTTATGGCCTTTGAAACTTTGGGAGAATCCCTTGATATATCCAGGTCAACCTCTGATATATCCGGGTCAACCAGATACGGCTTTGTGGAAAGGCTCTGCAGGCTGATATAACCATGGGGAAGGATGATAATGAGTTATTTAAATGTATGCATGAATTGATATTGAGTTATTTCAATTCTTTTGCTAGACCTTAATCTGTTTATATTGTACATTTCTTTTATACTTTCTTTGATATAAACCAGTAAAATATGGTCTGCTGGTCTCATTTAAGGTAGTAGACCTAGGTTAATGGGGGATAACTCTTTTAATCAATAAAGCGTTTGAAATAGTCAGTTTTGTCGATGCTTTTTAAGCATTGATATGAAAAAGAAATAAAATCATCAATGTTACTTAGAAGCTTAGAAAACATTTATGAAAATGATCCTATCAAACATACAAATGATTTTTAAGAGTTATATCCCTTAACCTAGGTCTACCTCCTTAATTTGAAAATTCAGGTAACATAAAAAGGTACCTAGATGTTGCATTTTTAACAAAAATATAGGACGTTTCAAACAAAAAATTTGAATGTCATAATCCACAGATGTCATGTTTTGGCGGGAAATTATGTGAATTGAAATTTGATCATGAATTCTTAGTATCGCATGACTAGACTTGCCGATCATATAATATAAGATCTGATGAAATTGAAGAGGGATATAAAGTTGCTGATTAGTGGTGTAACAATACAATGGTATATCAATGTATCACATTATTTTTCATTAAACTAGGTACACTGGTACGAAATCCAACGTTTTGATGTTGTTTTTTTTTTCAGAATCAGTACCACCTAAAAGCTTGAAATTGAAACAATATTTCAATGACTATTCCCATCCCTATCACATGTATTTCATTTTGAACAAACAAATTTTAGTGACTTGAACAAGTATGTTGCTATACAATTGCTTGAATATTTCATCAGATAAAAAAAAAATGACTGTATACAATATTGACTTCTGTTGAGAAAGTATGGCATGTTTGGTCCCAGATAAAACAATGTCATTTATGACAATTAAAAAATGAAAGCATTAAAAACTTAACATTAAACACACTATTAGCTTCCTAGAAAATGGCAAGCACCAACTTTCAAGCACCAACAATAATATCACTTATATTACATTAACAGGATGTAGTTATCCACTGAGGGACTTTTTGTAAAACCTTTATACATTTTGTAACTTATCAAAAATAAGACATATGCCATATACGAAATTCTATCAAAAGAGACAAAGTGTTTTTATCACAGTTGAGTAAAAAATCATGATACTACAGGTTTAAGATATACAACTAATAAAAAAACTTGGTGGTCATCAACATTCACCATAGTTGGAAATCCGTGATCGGCTGTGGTTAAGTTTAGCGACAGCAAGGACGATCATGGGTTTCAAACGTTACTAGGGTTGCATGCACTTTCTAAAAGTATAATGACATATACATATATATTGAAATTGTCTTACACAATACACTATTCTCTATACTGATAAATCAAGGGCAAAAATATCAGGAGGCAAGCCTGTGTGATTTCTGAGGAAAATGTGACATAAATTATTTCGCGATGATAACCATAATGCAAAATGATCCATAATAGTGATCCTTACACATTGCCTATGTAAAACCGAAGTGACACAATTATGGAATGGGGAAGTTCAAGAACATTCTCAAGAAAAATTGACACTTAGGCTTTTGAAAAGTGTATAACATGAATTAAAAGATAAGACAGGCTACGAATGAAGTTGTCCATACTGAAGATGATAACGATTCAATTCTGTTTGTAACAACATAACTTTCTCCAAAGCATCACTTCGATCTTGTTTTTCTTTTTCTAAGTCTTTTTTCAATTCATCAATTGACTGATTTAATTGCTTGATTCTTCCCTCATATATTTTTTCAGCGTTCGTACTGTTTGTACGTAACACATTTATTTTACTAGTGTAATTTGCTTTTAATTGCCGAATTTTTTCTTCATATCCGTCTTGCATATTTTTCTGTTGAACTTTTAATTTATCTATTTCTGTTCTGAGATCATGGGTTACATCGGTGTCATTTGAGTCTACGCTGTTAGTTCTTGAGATAACTGGAGGAGTTGTCTCCCCTCCGTTGTGCTCTCTCCTCCTTCTTCTTGCTGGCGGGATAGGTCTTATCCGTTTCACTTGCTCATCTGGGGATTTATTTTCATTGTCATTACTGATAGGGACATTTTCAAAATTCAACAAATTATTTTTTTCTTCATTTGAATTTGGTTTTAAGGGCAAAGACATTGGTTGTAAAATGTTGTTATCTCTTTTTGAGAGTTCGTCTGTGACTGAAGTCAGAAGAGACGAGGATCTCGTTCCCGGGGCATTCTGCCGTAAAGAAAATCTTGTTGCAGGAAGTGGTTGAGGTTGATCAAAAACTTCTGACTCTGACAAATCTAGTAAATCTTCAACAGGCACTTCTGGTTTTGTCTCTTCCTCTGCTTTCCTTTCAGCAAATATTTCCTCATAGTTATTAATCAACATAAAAGCTAACTGTTGGGTTAAATCAGCAGTAGCCATCATTAATTCGGGACTGTCAGCTTCAACTACATTTCTTATTATGTTAGGTCCGAATACAGTTGCCAAATTTAAAACTGTCATTTTATTGATTTCACTATGTTCACCGACTTGGTATAAAAATTGACAGAGGTAGCGTACAATGTTATAATTGTCTTCAGGAATACTTGAAACTTCACTGGCTGCTTTCGCCACAGCCTCTTTCTTCTTATCTTTATCCTTTGCGTCTTGAAAATTCATAGCAATGTTCATCAAGCGCTGATAATAGGAAGATGGTATTATAGACTCTGGAAGCTCCCGAAAGTACATTTTCAAAAGAGAGGCAACAGAATGCACATCATGCTCAGATATATCAAAAACAATTCTCTCCGCACAATCAAATCTATCTTTTAATTCCTTCACTAACATGGTCCTTCCAGGCAATCTGTAAAGTAAGAAAATGCATTTGATTATCAAGAAATGCTGTGAAAGTACAACTGTTCATGGGGTTCCAATTTTCATAGATTTCGTGGTTGCCTAAAACCATGAAATTAAGTTCCCAACAAAAAGTATTTTTTCGCTCGAGATGTAATGAACATAACTACAGACCACAAATTAAAGTACCCACGAAATAGTGATGTTTATGAGAAACCACGAAATTTAGTGTCAAAGAATAATTAAGGGCTACGCCGAGCGCAGCATGATACGACCGCAGCATGTCGACCACTGAAATTTCAACAAAAGAAGTTTAAAGTGACTGTGGACACAGTAAAGAGCTTGACACAATAATTAGATGGACACAAAAAGAAGCTTGACTAGGTTATTAACTAGGAACAAAAAAAGGAAAAATTCAACCCTTTTGATCACTTACTGATGAAAAAACGTAAGAGCTATGCAAAATATGTACTATCAACTAAAACTTTACATCCACAGAAATTCAAAGAAAAAAATTCCATCGAAATCTGATGAAAGACATATATTTAGAAAAATTGCAATTTTGGCCCCTTTGACCCCTTGTAGCTCGGAAACAGTAAGACCCACGCCAAATTCATTGCCATACCTCTGAAAGCTTAGATCAAGAGGAA
>MJUU01046784.1:13823-50491 GCA_002080025.1 Modiolus philippinarum | reverse complement strand
CTAATTTTTGTTTTAAATGATAGAACAAATATTAAATTTCAAATTTTTAGCTGTCGTAGAAAGTTCCTGTGGTCACGATTTCTTTAATTTCTCCCTTTTAAATGGTACCCTAAAACAGTGATTGTGATATGATATCTTTAAAGTTATAGAAAATAGTAGTACTCTCTTATATTCTTATAAAAAGTTATTCACGATAAAGTCAAGACCTGAAAAAATTATTTGAATCATAGAATGCAAGTTATTTTTGACTGGTTTTTGTAATCTATCGGTTTTAATATCGGTGTAAATTTTAGTCTAAATTAATGACATTTTCAATGAATGCGAAATAACCATGCCTTATTTCTGAAAAATTCCAACTTTAACCAAAGTGCATATACGAATTGTACATATGCTCCAAAAATCATGGATGAAATGTTCACCGTTAAAGAGAAATCAACAATTAAAAAGCCAAAATTTGCGTAAAACTTTCAAATTAGACCATGCCAATTGGTCAGTGTACAGCGAAAGATAACTCAAATCATTTCTTGTCAAAAGAACTTGACAAGCCCAAGTCTAGTTAAAATATGGGAATCTAATGACAATTTCACGTTGCTTGTATTTTGATTTTCCAAATATTTGTGTTTGTTTTCACGTTTAAAATCCATTTTCCATATCATTTCAGATAATATAATAGGGTTGTGTTTCAGTGGGAACGGTCTTGTTAAAATTTATGTCAGTGTGAGTTTTTTTGGGAAGATTGACTTAATTATACCAATAACAAAAGTACGATTTATTTCGCCTAAACTTAGTTTATTTTTATCGGTTCTTTTTAAAATTAAATTTTAGCTTTCTTTTAAAGAATAATCCTATAAACGTCAGAAATGCGCAGTTCTTTATATCCAAAAGAACCCCTCATATCACGGAGGTGCAAATATTCAAAATGACGGGCCTTTATAACAAAATGCCAACTTTGAAACTTGTTGAATAAAGACAACAGACAAATCATTATAAAAATTAAAACTAAAGAACTACCCCAATTACATTTACAACAATATTCGAATTTCGTTGCAGTTTTATATGTGAAAAGAAGCTCACTTTAAAATGCATTAAAATTTTCAAAATTTTAGGAGCTAACCTTTGACCCCATTCAAAATAAAATGTGACCAAATGCAATCTCTACGACATCGTCATTTCGATGCGCCATGGTATCCTCTTTCCAAACATGTATAATACAGGTGTGTGTTATTCCGTTAACCCAAAATCGGAAAAAATACAAGCAACGTAAAATTGTCACTAGATTCCCACAATTTAACAAGACTTGGGCTTGTCAAGTACTTTTGACAAGAAATGATTTGAGTTATCTTTCGTTGTACACTTAAAAGAACATGACCAATTGGCATGGTCTTCACATCGACTAAAATTTGAAATTTTTACGCAAATTTTGGCTTTGTAATTGTTGATTTCCCTTTAACGGTGAAAATTACATCTCTGATTTTTGGAGCATATGTACAATTCGTATATGTACTTTGGTTAAAGTTGGAATTTTTCACAAATAAAGCATAGTTATTTCGCATTCATTGAAAAAGTCGTTAATTTAGACTCAAATTTACACCGACATTAATACCGATAAATTACAAAACCCAGTCAAAAATAACTTGCATTCCATGATTCAAATAAATTTTTCAGGTCTTGACTTTATCGTTAATAACATTTTATAAGAATATAAAAGAGTAATACTATTTTCTATAACTTTAAAGATGCCATATCACAATCACTGTTTTAGGGTACTCTTAAAAAGGAGAAATTAGAGAAATCATGACGACAGGAACTTTCTACGACAGCTAAAAAATTGAAATTTAATAGTTGTTCTATCATTTAAAACGAAAATTATCCGTGTGTGATTCCGTTAACCAAAAACTCGAAAACTAAGCGTCTTTTTGGACCTTGGGCACCCTACTACAGGTTTTATCGAATTTTCAGGTAAATCTGTTACACTTTCATATTTAGTAACTGAGGTTTTGTATATGAAATTTTGTTATAACACTCTTCCGTTATTTAAGTGTGTCATTTAATACAGGGCTGGTCCTTAATTAATTTTTTATTTGGGATTCCGCACTGTATAATTTTTAAGCTGTGCACCTGCCCTATATTAATTTCCTTACATGGCATTTGCCCTGTATTAATGCCAATAACCAAGAACTTCCTTAAATTGACAATTCAAACTAAATGTATAACTTATGACTCAAAACACAGTGTGTGATTGACCATTTAATATAACAGGAAGTTCTTGGATACTTGGCCGTTAATTTATATAGAGCAGATGCTCCGAACAAAAAATAAGTAGAGAACCGACCCTGTTTAAATTATTGGTAGAATGTTATTAAGTGATATAATAAAAGAATTTTTTAGAACACGCGGACATTCGTGTGTGTGGGCGGGTGGTAGGTCAATGGTTAGGGTCACAATGACTAAAAATAGACTGAATTTTTTTTCCTGATGATAACTAAAAAGGTTTACACCCAATTGAAATGAAACCTACATATGTTGTTGGACTCTAGGTCAGGAGGAACCCTATTGATTTTGGAGAAAGTAGGTCAAAGGTCAAGGTCACACTGACCCGAAAATTTCAGAAGAATTTGGTTTCCGGATGATAATTCAAAAAGTTTAAATCCAATTGAAATGAAACTTATATATGTTGTTGGATACTAGGAGGGGAGAAACCCTATCGATTTTGGAGAAAATAAGTCAAAGGTCATAGTCACAGTGATTGAAAATGGACTGAAAATTTCAGAAAAATTTGGTTTCCAGATGTTAACTTTAAGAGTGTACATCCAATTGAAAATAAAACTTGGATATATTGTTGGATACCGGGAGGGGAGGAACCCTCATGATTTTGGAGATAGTAGGTCAAAGGTCAAGGTCACTGTGACCGAAAATAGATTGAAATTCTCAGAAAAATTTGGTTTCCAGATAATAACTTAAAAAGTTTACACCCAATTGAAATGATACCTGCATATACTCTTGGGTATCAGTAGTAAAAGAACCGTATTGATGTTTGAGAAAGTAGGTCAAAGGTCAAGGTCGCAGTGACCAAAAATAGATTGAAAATTTCAGAAAAATTTGGTTTCCGGACAATAACTCAAAAAGTTTTTATCCAATTTAAATGAAACTTGGATATATTGTTTGATATTAAGGGGGAACTCTATTGATTTAAGATAAATTAGGTTAAAGGTCAAGGTCTCAATGAAGGTCACAGTGACCGAAAATAGATTTATATATTGAAATGTCAAAACATGAAACTAGAAAATAGACCTTCTTGGATTCTTAGAATTTTGAATATTACGTAGGAAAGATGATAAAATGTTAACATTAAATTGATTTCATAATATTTGAAGTTACAACTCGGCTTGTGCACCCCAGTGCCATTTGAGATTTTTATATTAATAGATTAATGATATAACCTCAGAAAAATATCTCTTCATAGTTCTGAATGTCAATATACATACGAAAACAGAAAATATTTTAAAGCACCTAAACAGAGAACATTATATAAATAATATATAAGCTGGAATGGTAATAGAGCAGATTGTTGCCCGGAGAAAAATTATCAACTGACGAGAAGCAGAGGTTGACAATGTTTTTCCAGGGGTAACAATTTGGTCTATCACCTTCCGAGCTATTATTATACTGAATGTTTTTTTTTTATTTCAGTCATTATTAAAAATCACCGAACCATGAACAATGTCGCTCTCTGCTCACTGATGCATGAACAATGTCACCCTCTACAGACGGTAACATTGTTTACGCATCAGTAAGCAGATGGTAACATAGTTCATGTTTCAAGATTCCAAGTGTTAGACCAAACTTTTGCATACTTCTTAACCAATGACACGACAGGAAATTAACGTTAAGTATAATGTATAGAACTTTTCGTCTACTTTCAGTCACATTCTGGGGCGGAGAAAGCGGTACTTTCTGGTCCGATTTCACCAAGAATTTCTGCTGTATCAAGACACAGAATGAGCCTCGGGATCAAGAATGAACCGATTCCTGAGCAATCTGAGGAAGACGACCGTCAATCAAACGTCAGCTACCAGTCTGCATCATTATATTCTGTTCTCTAAAGCAAACGATGACATCCTTTGGCGAAAGACATCGAATAATTAAAACTACGTCTCTGATTATTATTACATCATTATGTAAATTTCATCATATGTCACTCTTTTTCATAAAATATTGGCAGTTTATTGACAAATTATTAAATGATAAACAAATCACATCTAGTGTGGATTACTTTTACATCATTATGTATATTTTCATCATGAAATATTGTGTCCGACTTTACTGACAAAATTTTAAGATCATGATATGGAATTCTTCCACATCTAGTCTGGATTGCTGTTGTATTATAATGTAAATATCTCATTTCTCACACACTCTTTTTCATGAAATATATTCTCAGTTTACTGACAAAGTCCTTGATTCTTAAACATCTACTGAATCTAATCAGCCAAACTTTCATTATATGTAAGAATCTTTGTATATTTTTTTTAACAATTTCAATTTTCCCAAAGCAATTATTTTAGCAATCGTTCTCTTTGTAACAATAATATAAAATATATGAAAATGTACGAAACTAAGTTTTGTGAGTTTCTTTCTCTTGATTACACGAGTACGGCAATTAATTTGGTGTATTATGTTTATTTCCTTTTTATATTAAAATGGATTTATATACGGGTTGCCATCTTGTTTTCATTTCCAACTCATCCAATATGGCTGTTATGTAATCATTTCAAATAAAAGTTCTTCAGATGGTTACTCTTTTAAGAATGATACTACAGACACGTTCACATTGGCCTCATTCCTTGACCTTCATCTTGACTATAAGACTATAGACTATAAGAAAGTGACCTTGATATAATTTTTGTCAAGAGTACCGCTTAAGTGCACGCTAGGGGGCCTTCTTGATCTCTCTTGAGGGGCTGAATATTGTTCACCTGTGGTTGAAGACCCTCAGGCGACATCAAGATGTAGACAGGAATTAAAGCCCTGTCTTTGATAAACTGGAGTTTTTTTGTATCGTGTGCGATTTTATCACATGAACATTCACTCCATATCCTTTCATTTTTTTCTATAAGCTGTATGACAATCCCGATTACTTCACTTTTCATAAAGTAAACATCCCTTTGCTTTGTAGCAAAAATCCAACAGTGCCGGCATATTGGCCTTTTTACATTTCCCAACTCATTCGCTACTCAAGGGCATGTGGTCGATACAGTGACTTCCTTGATAGTGTACAGTTTCTCACAAATAGGCTATACTTTAGCAAGGGTATGTTACCCATAACTTGAAGTCATCACTGCAGAAGTTTTAATCGGTCATTCTCTCTAAAAGCTTAAGATTGTTGTTTCCTGTACCGGATTTGACATGTTCAACAAGGAAGGTGTCTTATAAAGAGTAGGAGATGCTTGCACTACACCTGATCTCAGACATGGTTTTTATCGGGTCCGCGTTATTGATCTTTATGTGTGTGTATGTCTTCATTTTTCTTTTCTTGTCGTACTCGTATTATGTCTGTTTCTTTGTTTTTTTCCGATGTTTCCATTTACAGTAACTTTGATATTTTGTTATTCATTGCCACTGGGTCTATGCCACTGCTGGTGAACTGTTAGTCCCTAAGGGTATTCACCAGCCCAGTAGTCCAGCACTAAGGTATTGGTCCAAAAACCGATTTTTGGAAACTTGCTGTATCTAAATTATAAAATTTAGTTTAAAACGAAGGAATATCTCCCTAAGGCAAAACTCTATCATTAGCTGAGTTTGGCTATCTATTTAAACCCTTTGATTATTTGTTCTGCATCAACCTTTAGTGCACCTTTCGATGCTTGGATTTCGAATGTTTTGATTTTATCTGTACTGATGAGACATAAGTTGTCAAAATGGCCATAAGCAGAAAGTGAATTTACTGTAAATCTGGTATTTTGTTATTCATTGCCACTGGGTTGATGCCACTGCTGGTGGAGTTTTAGTCCCCGAGGGTATACACCAGTCCAGTAGTCCACTACTTAGGTTCTAGCACGAAAACCGATTTTTTTTTTTGAAAACTAGAAAATTTTGTTTAAAACTAAGGAGTAATTCCCTCAAGCAAAGCTCTGTCCTTAGCTGAGTTTGGCTATCTAATTAGATCCTTTTGATTAAAATTTGTTCTGCATCAACCCTGGAGTACACCTTTCCATATTTGATATTCCAATGTTTTGATTTAATGTGCATTGACGAGACAAAAGTTGTCGAAATGTCCATATGCAGAAAGTAAATTTACAGTGACTTCGGTATTTTGTTATCTATTGTCGTTGTATTATTGACTGAGGGTTGGGTTCTCACATACTTAATTCAAATATCACCGGGAAATTAATTCATGCAAAATTGTTCGAATTTCCAAATTTTCATTCGAATACGGTTAACGTTTTTTGCATAATCTTCATGAATATGACTAAGATCACCTGGCATTTTTGCCATCAACTTTTCCTTTTGACAATTTTTTTGTGAACATTGTAAATAAAAAGCTTTTGATAAGTTTCCTGTGCGTTTTAGGTCGTTAGCCTGACGTTATGAATTCGTGCAATAGGATAATTTCTGCAGTTTCTACTATGCTTGCTAACGTTTCAACAAAAATTTACGAACGCCGGTGCATGTTGTATAGAACGTTGTAGCGTGACAGGGTCTACCTTTAAGAAAATCTTGCATTATAGAAAAATGGGTCAGAATTTCACACAAAGACAAAGATCGAAAAAATTTTGCATAAAAAATTGATGATTACACGAGACAGATTAATATAAGACTTGAAGTCTTGTTATTAAGTTGGTGAAGTGTGATATTTAATACATCGCCAAATGATACTTAAGCAAAAAGGGAGAAAGGGCAATTCTAAATTAAAATCCAAGAAAAGGGTCATTCATATTTAATCGAAAAAAATGACAAAACAGACTAACTAAAATGAACAAGAATGCTATAATTTAAAGCACTAGCAATGAAATTCTCTACAAATTCTGAAGGCATCAGCAGGTGCTCCGGATGAGCAGCGTGATCTGCTCTATGTATGACACCCGTCACATCGCAGATGAAAAGTTTTGTTTTGTCATAGTCAGTGTTTGTTAGTTCGGTAATAAACTCCGGATCTACTAAAAAAATTTAACGATCTGTCAAATTATAGTGACGACCGTTAAACGTCTGTAGTGATTAAGCCTCAATCCAAACTCCTCACCACTTTATTGACTGCAGTTAATTAGTCAAAAAGCCTATTCTACAAGCGACGTGAATCAGATATGGATTCTTAAAAATGCCAAAGATTTCCTTGAACAGCCCTACTCGAGCAATCTCGCATGCTGCAATAGAATTCAAACATTTGATGTTTCTATCCTTTATAAACCAACTTAAAACAGTAATTTTCGATCTGATACATAAATGTTTCTGTACCAAAGCGGAGAATGCAGGTATTTCTTTTTGTTAATAGAAACAGATAAAACATATTTGGTTAAAAACCACACTAAGTCCAACAAGAAATACCGTAAAAATGATGTGATAAAGATGCTTGAATGTTTGATCGACAACATTTTTGTTGAATGTCGAGGCTGTGTTTTTCAACAAACAATAGGGATTCATATGGCAACAACTTTTTTTGGCTGACCTTTTCCTTTTTTCGTATAAAACAAAGTTTTTACGAGGACAAATACAACAGAAACAAAAACAACTAGCCTAGACTTTTAATGTCAGCTTCAGATATATAGACGATGTCCTTAACCCACGATTTGAAGAATATTTTGAAATTAAAGAGACAACCGATACACCCAAGCCTTCCATACCTCGACCTTCTGTTATATATTGATGAAAATGGACGTCTGAAATCTAGGTTATATGACAAACGTGATAATTTTGAACTTAATTTCCCTTTCTCAGCAGCAATATACCTACCTCACCAGCATATGGAGTATATATATAGAGCTTAATAGTTCATATACAGTGACTGTGGAAATAACAACAGTACTGTCACAAAAAGTGCTGAGTCAAGAATTTTATGTTCGGCCGAAGTTACTTTTGTTTCCTCATTAATTATATGGCCGTCGCCACGATTTCAAAGATAGATATGAAAGTTGGTGTTACAAATGGGAGTGGCCCTTTTTCGGGATGTCGGAATTAGATGTTTTTAAGCTCGGGGTTTCGTGATTTTTATGATTAAGCTCGGGATTTCGGGAAATAAATTCACCGAGAATCGGAATTTCATCAACCCTTAAGTTTTTTTTTGAAGTAAGGGATTTCGGAATTTAGAAAAAATAAAGTCTGAATTCCGGGATGAGACCCCTCTGGCTCCCCCTCGCAAATGAACACAGACATTTTCAGGTAGATTCATGTCTTCCCGGATTTGACATTCCCGATTCTGACTTTACCCTGGATTGACTTACTGACAGTGTGACTGTTGCAGTATACAGAGCAGGACATGCTTATCTTTCCGGATCACCTGATGTCGCTCTGTTTTTTGAGAGTTCGCACTGTTAGTCCTTTAGTTATTAGTGTTGTGGTGTTTTGCGGGTGTGTGGTGTCTTTGGTTTTCCGTCCTCTATTGGTCTTGCTTTTGCCTTGTCTCTAGACTTTTCATTTATGTAATCTTGTGCTTTGCTCCTTCGATATTCTACTGCTGTTGTTTTAGAACAGTGGTTGAATCTAACCTTTGTGTAGAAGTTTTTGAGACAGCAATTTCGTCTTGTTACCAAAATAGTTGTAAACATTACAGATTCGACAATAGCGAACGACTTGTGACACCATATGCCGGGAATATGAACAGATCATATGGCTGTGTTACCTCATGTATGGCACGCCAAAGCCACAAAAATAAGATAAAATAGCATTATCTCAGGTAATGCTATCTTATCTGTATTTTTAATTTGTTGTTTTGGCGCAGATAAAATATTATTAACTCCTGATAATTAAATATGGAAAAAGATTAACATAGGTCTCTATGCAATAAAGAGATAAAACATAATAGGTAATGAAATTGCTTATTATAACTGGTAATGATATTGTTTATCTGTTAACAGGTAATGAACTATCTTATGATAGATGTCCGATCCGTATGTAATAATTTATTGTGCCCATTAAAGAATATTCGTCTTAATCTGTTACATGCAATTCATTCGCTAAGAAAACGATTCCTTGACTACTAGCAACTAAAAGCTTTAAAAACTAGTATGTCAATTGTTCGATGAACAATTGATAGGTCTTTCCGGAAGTTGTGCCATAATGCTCTCATTTCAGATTAACCGATTAAACTAAGACACTATATATATACCTTGAATATGTATATTTATCAATATACATTGACGTAAAACGAAAGTTTTTGTTGTCCATGATACTTTGATATTGACCTGATTTTGAAAGAAACATCTTCTTGTACTTTTTTGTATTTAATACATTATTGTTACTATAATGGTATTAAGCGACAAGCAAAAGAAAACCGGAAATCGATTGTCGAAAATCAGTATTTGGTCCATAGGTTCCAAACTGTTGGTTTAATCACCCTTTCTTTTGCTACAAATGTAGATCGTAACAGAACACACATTTTCTCCAGCATTTTATCTACTATATATTACTGTTTTTGAATACATCCAATTGCAATGTCTCATATCAAAGTTCAAAGTTTTGTAGCAATAACTCGTATCACCTACACATGTTTGTTCAACGCAAAAGCCTCATATCTATATATGGGTGGCCTGAATTAATTGGATCGACCTCTCAATTGTTCTTGGAACAACTGAGGTTCTAATTTTATCAGCTTCGCTGAAGTTTTCATCTGAATGTGCACAGCAAATGGTTGAAAATATTATATAAATACATTTTGCAGAACAATGATTTAAACACACGAAAAGTTTGTCTGTTTTAATACTTACTAGTTTTATAGCAGATTTATTAAGTGCATACATTTTCACAATTAAAAATTTATTTAAGAATATGTTGAAAGATATTTTTCAATGTTGATAATTTTGATAAATGAAAAACTGGGCAGTTATTTATTTTATTTCATGATTTTCTACAAATTGTATTATTTTTATCTCAAAAATGTGCAGATGGTCATACAAACTGTAACACAAGGCTTCATATTTCCAAATACTATTAAAATACAGTAGTAAAATATATCGTCCTTTGCTGCCATTGTTTTTATTTTTATCGCTGTACCATGTTATTGTTGCCGTACATGTATTAGTGGCTGGGTTACAGAAAGTTCAAATGTAAGACACTAGACTTCACCGGGCAAAAGACCTCATCGGTCAATAGACCTCATCGGGCAATAGACCTCATAGGTCAAAAGACCTCATCGGGCAATAGATCTAAGTGGTCAATAGACGTCATCGGTCAATAGACTCCATCGGTCAATAGACCGCACTGGTCAATAAATTCCATCGATCAACAGACCGCACTGAGCAATAGACCTCATTGGGCAATAGACATGCAGGGATATGAAAATACCAATAGATGAAAATACTCCATACTTAATAGAATGTATAAAATATATGTATAAGATATATATATTAAATTGTGTTTCTCTAATGATATGTCAAGTTTAAACCGGTTTTGACCCGTTGGATAAATTTTCTTTATTCAACGTATGTTGAATAAAGCCCCGTGCTATTTCCCGCCAAATCTATTCGGAATACAGTTCTCGGTGTTTATAATTGATCATTAGAGAAAAAGATTACACCACTTCATCCCGATTATTACCATATTTTATCGACTCTCGATAGTTAAATTAAAAAATTTTAAAATGCTCGGCAAGCCTCGCAATTAAAATTTTAAAATTTAACTATCTCTAGTGGATAAAATATGGTAATGAACGGGATCTTGTGGTGTAATCCATATATATCAGTGATTAAGGATATTACTTAAAGTATCTATTAAATATTTTATGATGTAATTTATCCATTTCTTTGAATACCTTTATAAATATATGGTTTATTAAATGGGTTTTTGAATAGCTATAAATAGATTCTACTGTATTAATGAAATATTTTAACATTTTTCCTAATGCAATCAAATTGATTACACTGAGTAGCCAGAAACACAATAAGTTAATTATAAATGTTTATAATTTTTAGGTAAAGATTTCCCGTGGGAGAGATGTTTGCTCTCTATATTTTTCAGTTATGGTGTACTTGTGCATGAGAGAATTTCTCATATGGATATACTATTCATACTTTCAACGTAATCCAGACCACCTGTTTCAAGTGCCCACATCTCACTATTTTATTACACCAATTTTTCTTACATTCGACTTGATGAGTGCCCTGTGTTTGTCTATATGTTGTAATCGTCCACTAGCTTAAGACACTAGTGTTTTTGTCTGGCAAAGGATGACAGTGATTGTAAGAGCACTTTGCGAGTTTAATTGATGTTTGTTGACAATCCCGCACCCATGACCAATGAAGACATGGAGACGATTAGCAAAGAATTCCGCTTAAACCGGTGCTAGAGGCCGTCTTGAACTTACTATGAGGTATGAGCAAAGCTCATTAATGATGGCCTCATAGTGACTTCAAGATGAAGAACAACAATAAAAGCGTTGTTCCTTTGCTTGTTTTTTACCGTGAATTTGTAGAGACTTTGTCTCATGTGCATTTACTCCATATCCTTTTATTCACAATTTTTTAAAAGGGGTGAAAATTGATTTCTTAGTAATGCTTGGATAATGATTGGAGGGATCATTTCGGTGACTTCTGTGTTTGAATCCAATTACAGTCATTATTTGTTTTGATTTAATTTTCAATAATTGATATCAAAATTTATTACGTTATACAGAATCAAAATAACTATTGTGAAATGTACTAAATGTTTCGAGGGGGGGGGGGGTATAAGTGTTAAAAACGTGTTGTTTTCATTAGTGTTCTTCTGTAATCCATGTGTAATTGTATGTCAAACAATAAAGTGCGCAAATGCTTTACTTTTGTCGTCTGCTAAATATCAATTTTGACACCCAGCTGATCAAGTTTCAGTTTACCTAGTAAACACGAAACCACAATTTAGATAATTTGACAAGCAGATCATTTATCATTTAAATCAGTAGCTGCATTTGTGTAGACATTTTATTTTAAGAAACTGATGTCATCCCTTTTAAAGTGACCAATAAACCTTTGACCCCTACATTTTTGAATGTAAAACATATCAACTAAATACAATGATATAGGTCCCAAATACCTAATTCTTACACATTCCGAAATTTCCCCAAATAATTGCTCCAAGAAAAGTAACAAAACTTTGCAAGCCCTTATCATGAAAACGGTCCATCCACCAACATTCGCCCAAATGAATGAAATATCTGTCATAGCCTAACAAACATTTTTCCCATTACAATTCACTACCTATTTATTACCATTTCCGAATAATATCACAAAACATGTTTAGGGAATTTCTAAAATAACTCCCTTCCCTGATAACGAAACGACCCAAGACGGATACAATCAGAACTTCAACAGAAACTACAAAACCCCACCAAATTTCATCGACCTACACTTACCCACTTAGACACCTCTGTGAAAAGAAGAAAAAATTTTTTTTTACAATTTTACAATCCCAATAATGTCTATCCGTTGTACCGGATAGACCTTAATGAGAAAAGTGTACACTGATATATTTTATTAATTCCATAGATTCATTATCACTGTTAACATTCTCACTTATTTTCATCCGAGTGTTCTGTGAGAAACAAAAGTTACTTCCTGGTCACGGACGTCCTTGAATATTAAATAAACAAATAATTAAGGTTTAATTAAAGTTAGCATGGTAAAACTACTATATAAAAACAGACTTTGCTTAGATCCTGCAAGAAAAAGACAAAAGTTTGAAAGACTTCCATACCCCCCCCCTTTCAATGAATTAAACATCCAGTAAGTAAGTAAGTGGTATTTTTAAAGTCATAGCTTGTACAAATTAACAAGCATACATGAGCGCACAAGAGCTCTTAAACTTCTGATATTATAAAAATAAATAACAACGTAATCTTGATAAATAAACACGAAACGTGCAAACAAAAAGACTGCCTCATGCAGATACACATTCCATACACATGATAAAGATAAAAATAATAAGAATATATATAATATATCTCAAATTTACACTTCAGATTTAATCTGACAATTACTTATTTTTTTTCATGATAAATTTAAGTAATGTTTTTATGCAAACATTAATTAAAAACAATTACATGTTTTCAATTCTGCGTGGAGGTCATACTTGCATGTATATTTCGCATGTATATATTATATTGACGAGACTTTATTCACATAAACTAATTTTACAACGACAAAGAGAAAAAATATAATAATATATACACACAATATTACAAAATTCGTTACAAATGGCAAATGGATAAGAAAAAGAAAAGAAATTATGTTAGAATTCTAAAATTATTACATAGTTTTTCAGAAAAGATAATTTGATCTGAAAAGATTGAATTTAATAAGTTATTTGAAATTTATCTTTCTACATCTGATCAGAGACATATAATTAAAGAGATTGGCAACATCACGAATTCTCGGGAAATCTCGCCGCCATCGAGACTTCGATAAAACTTCCACTTCACAACAACAAATCACTAATATCTCGATAAAATATGGAAATATCATAATAAAAGTATCTAAACTCTACCAACAAGGTAAAAATACTTTCCAGTTTCATAGCTAGGAAGTTCTAATCACGGAAATAAAAGAGGAGTTTCAAAAGTCAACATGGGACACAACGATCATCGTCGATAGCTTTCCACACGAGGTCTCCGCTTTCATTGCCAATAACTTTTTTGTTTATCAATATTTTTCATTCAAAATTTCTAAACTATACTACAAAATTATGAAGGAGAACAGTGCACTTTTCGGTTTAGAAATATGTCGACTAAATTAAAAGTAGTTTAAGAAGTTCTGGTGTGGCTGTAACATGTTTGTTGTGATTTGTATGGGGGATAGTGGAGTTGCCAATCTCTTTAATTATATGTCTCTGATCTGATTGCTTTCAACATAAATCAGAAAATACAGTTACATAAATCAGATAACACAGTTTCCCACAGATATTACGTCTGATTGGTTGATATTAGAAAACAGATAATACATTTACTAGCACGCCAAAACCACAAAAATGCAGAAAAAAACTGTAATAACAGATAATGCTATGCTATCTTGAGATAAAACATCATAACCATATAGATTGCATAGAGACCTATGTATAAAATATTTAAAAGTACTTATCAGGAGGTAATGAGGAAACCTGATAATACATGTCTGATAATGTGCGCCAAAAATTCAGATAAGACAGCATTACCTGAGATAATGCTATTTTATCTCATTTTTGTGGCTTTGGCGTGCCAAACTCATGTATAAACAACAAAAAATACAAAAGCAGAATTATCATTTGTGACGTAAACTGAAAAGGGACATAAGCCTTGTTCGTTGGGAACTATGCACAAATGATGCAATGTTATTGGTGATGTTTTCGTCCTCGGTAAAATTTTGCTTTAAATGTTGATCCTTCAGCAATGTGACGTCTTTTTTTTACTTTTTTAGTGGCATTAGTTCGCTTCTGGTTGGTTTAAATTTAGCTCTACTGAAGACACAACAATTGTTGAAAAGAGTCATATTCTATATCTAGATCTCTCAATTTAAAATAAATTGTGTGTCATTCAATTGTGGGCTGTTATTGGGAGACTTTAAAGTTCTGAAAATATACGAGTTTTATATGTTTCAAAACAGGGTACGTTAATTTCATACAAAAGTCAAAACACTTATTTACAACACTGTTATACGTATATTGGCACATTAATGTTCAAGTTAAGGAGATTTTGATTGAGTAAGCATGACAAATATTATAAAAACGAACCAAATCTACATACAAAAATGTAAATTTATCAGTTAATCTCTTTTTAGGGAGAAATAGTTTGTGAAAAGTAGACTGTAAAAATACGTAATATGAATCAATACGTCTATATTTTCAGACACGACACCTTTTTATACGTCATGCTTTTTTTCAAACTTATGGATAATTGATTGAGGCTAAACATTCAGGAACTAGTATAAATGTTTGGCTGATATTTTCCTCGGATGTTTCTCTACACAAGAAGCAACTAAATGAAGCAAACTGATGCACCCATAAAATCAATCAAAATTAGTTAAGAGGGATCTGGCTGCATTTGATCAAGGCAAGTAGCTCGTATATAGATAATAGTGTTGCGCGCAGCTCTACATAATATGAATGATAATGTGCAGGTATATAGCATTCATAATATAAAAGACGTCTGTCCCGGTCTCGGTGGCTCAATTCAGTAGTATTCTTGTGTAGAGAAGCAGCCATGGAAATATTTAAGCCAAATTTTTCAAGGGTTTGTGAGACAGGACCATTGACCTCAAACACTTGACTTGGAGTGTTAGATCATATACAATTTATAAGTTTTAAATAAAACACTTGACATGACATTAACGCATGTTTTTTTTTTTCTATCAGAAACTCATTTATTGATGAAACGTGTACAATTGAAGTCGAATAACTTAAGAATAATGGAATCGTTATAAATATATACATGTAGTAGTTTTACAACAGGTTTGGACACAAAGGGTTTATGACAACGTAGGTTAAGTATTTAAATTTCAGAAATGTAACTGATTTACAATGCACACATGTAAACATTCAAATCTACATAATTTTATAGCAAATGGCATATATTGAATATATTTCCGTCTAATTATATGTCATTATTCTCATCTTTTCCGTTGTTTTTCACAATGCCACTTTCAAAAAAAAGTTATAAATAAGTAGAAAGAAAAAGGTATTATCGCTAATTTGCTTAATTTTCAATTGTTCGCGAGCGACGATCATTCTATTATCACTGCACTGCGCTGATACGAACATATTATCGTCAATCTCTATGGGACGTTAGCAACAGCGTATTAATATGACGTCGCGTGACGTTTCGTGACAAAAATAATCCCAAGAAAGAAAGCGCTATATTTAACCAAATATAATATGTTTTACTAATAAAATATTTCATTGGAAAGGGAAACATATATATGATATATTTCGATACCATAATTAGCGATAAAAACACTATTAGTAATTTGTTTTGCTCGGATGGATTTCTCAGCTTGCATTGCATCTCGTGCTGTCGCACTCGATGCAATACAAGCAGAGAAATCCATACTCGCAAAACAAATTACTAATAGTATATATTTATTGTACAATATAAATCAAATACTACTGATGAAAAAATAAATCAGAAATTAATGGGTCGTGTTATTTAGAATATACATTTATTATTTTTGAACGTTTTATGTATTTGTATTTCTTTGGTTATTTGTTGTGATCACATTTGTAATTGATTCATGTCATATGCATCTCTTCGACTTTTAGTTGTAATCATTTTGGCGCCCTTTCTTATTGTTCGCTAGCTTATTGTTCGCTAGCTTGAGTCTAGTTAGATATTTATGTATAATTTCATGCCTTATCTCATGAAGAAAATTCTTTCTTACAGGTCCTATATTGAATTTCCAATACTGGAAACATGAGATTTTTAATGTTAACTTTTTGGGGTATGGTCCTTTGTTGGATAGTTTTTTATTGCTTTCCCATAATGGAAATTTAGAGATCTTTTAAAGGTTGACTTTTTTGGGACGAACTATTTTCCATCATTTGGTGGCAGATTTCGATGTTTTTTGTTTTTACGTAAAGCCTGTTTGCTATCGACTGTTGTAAACAAATGTACACGTTCATTTCATAACATGTTTTCATAAAGTCATGGAACGTGATAAATTTAATTTAACATGAATCCAGAGGGATTGTCAGTGAAAAGGAAGATGGACATCACAGGTATTTTATTTTACTACTTATTTATATTTCTATAAGCCCATAAAACCATTTAATGTTTAACGTTTTTTTTTTTGTTTGTTTGTTTGTTTTTTTTTTTGTTTTGTTTTTCACATGTAATAATGTCGAAGACAAGTAACAACGAAAAAAATACCAAAACTGTAGTTTTAGTTTTGTAGATTTGTGACCATTACGATGACTTATGTCTCATATATCGCTTTTTTCAAAAAAAATGTGCAGGCTTAAAAGTAAAACATGTAAAGGGCTGACAGAAAGCAAATAACCAAAGAAGTAACAACAACATGGAATTCTTACAAAAACTTTTTTTTATTATTTATTATTATAATAATTCTTTTTTTTTTGCTCTCTGTGACAGACGAAGGAAGACTCAAGTATTTTAAATTTACACTTTTCATATATTGATCACATTGGTATATGCATAAAATTATGGAGTGTCCAAGAGAAGCAATTGCACAATTTTGTCAAGATAAAACGCTAATCATATCAGGGCGTTTTAGGTTATCTGTTTTCTGTCAGATATTTGTTGGAGTTCCAACGGTTTGGTTTTTCTGCGCTTAAGACGATTAGTTTATATGATTGGAGAGTTAAGTAACTATTCTATAAGGATTTCAATATTTTAACAGCAAGGGAAGTGTGAATCCTATAAATATCAGAAACCCAAGTCAACATTCCTAGTTTTGGAAGTGTTATCATGAAACTGCATATGGAGTAAAAAAAACAGTTTTGTTTAATAAACTGAAAATTCGATAGAAATCTGTTTTATACCGATTGACTTGGTAAACATTTAAAGTTACAAATACAGTCTGTATTAAGCACTTTTACCGATAATGCTGATTATATTAAGTCATCAGTAGATAAAGCTGTCAAAAACTAGGTATTCCCATATTAATCCTGTATAATGTGCTCGTTATCAGATTTTTTTGCCCTCGGCTGCTCCTCGGGTCACTTAAATCCAATACCACTGTACAAGAATATATAGGTTTAATATGAAAATTCCCATTTAATAACACTGAAATATATATTATTCGGATTTCGTTTGGTTTTATGCATTTTTAATATTTTTTTTGAAATTGTGGATTTTCTACGTTTGGGTTCCAGTGCTGCTGATGAGGAATTAATTTACGAAATGGCGCCACAGCTCATTAAAATTAATTGCAGTTGGTGTTAGCATAAGTGTTATGGTCTCAGGTTCGTTTGCTCCATATCCTTTGGTAAAATATATATTGGGATAGAAATAACAAAAGTGAAATACATTTAGATGTTTTCTTTTTGTTCAATTTCAGACGGTTCAGATTTTAACAATACTATCGAAACAAATCACAATGATGTACCAGAGATAGCGATAGACTTCAGCATGAGTTTCATTGTTCTGGGTGTTATGTGCATCATAACATTCTTAATTTTATTCGCGTGTCTCTTGAATTGTTGTTGTCGAGCAGGTAATGAAGGGAACCATTTCCCATGGTCTTGTGGAAGGACAGTCGTGCAAGCAATCGTAAGTACTCAATAACAGAAAGGTGGTAAAGTAATATTGAATCGAATCTTAGTCTAAAACGAATAACCCAAGGATAATGGCAACATCGGAAAAACACAGAAACAAGGACATAACATGTGGACGGCACAGAAAAGAAAAATGAAGACGCAAAAACTTTCAAAGGTATTCCAACGGTCAAGCGACTAGCAAAAGTTTAATAATTTCAAAGAGATATTCTTTTACATCCAAAGCCGACGTCCTGAAAGACTGTCTACTGTGAAAGAAACACACTTTACATATTGTTGTTAATTGAGTGACAGCAGACCACATAGATGGTGTTTGTAGAATAATGGATTGACAGTAGCCATACGGAAATTTTACATTTGATTGGTTGGAATCAAATGTAAAGTCATCTAAGGACAGGTCCAGATCAGTCGTTTTACATACGAGGTACGCATTCTTTCGTGGTATGCTGTCATTCAATTATCAACCATATTTCTTTCTCTGTAGTCGGTCTTTCACATGTCGGCTTGGGGTGTAAAACTACATCTCCTTGAAATGAAACTTTTGCTACTCGCTAGACCATTGCAATATACAACTAGGACCTAATAAAATAAACCATGGGTGAGATCAGATGCATCAGTAGATTAAGCATTTGCTGTGTTGGACATGTAAGATATGGTAAAGAAACAACAATTTTAAGCTTATTAAAGGAAAGATCTGTTGTCATCTCGGAAATAGATATCCCATAGCGGTCCACAAGATCGTAATGTCGACCGTAAAACTTCTGAAGTAAGGACTTTAAGTTAAGGGTAATTAAGTCGCCCATTTGTGAGCAACTGGGGTCTATCGAGGAAGTCACTGTATCGACCACAGTCCCTGAAGTAGCGAATGAGTTGGAAGATGTCAATTCCATATGCCGGCGCTATTTGAATGTCGCTACAAAGAAAAGGGAAGTTGGCTACCGGAAAGGTGAAGTCATCGCGTTTGACATACAACTAAGATTGAAATCTACCTCTGTTGTCAATTTCAAGATGAAGGTCAAGGAATGAGGCCGATGTGGAAGTGTCTGTTCTTACTTCGAGCACTTTTGAATAGATTAGATGAAGAAAATCAATAAATCGAGGGTTGTTTAGTGACAAATGTGAAATCGGGAATGGTTTTCACTTTTAAGGGAATACAATAGAACCTCGAAGAGTTCATCGTGCGCTGTGGCATGTGATAGCGTTTTATATTTGTTTGTTTTGTTTTGTTTTGTTTTTGTTTGTTTGTTTGTTTGTTTTTGTTTGTTTTTTGTTTGTTTGTTTTTTTTTCATTAGACGTTTTACTAGTATTTGTATTTAAATTAATTTGTTGGCATTTCAATCCGTCCCAATATCCAAAAAGCTACACCATGAGGAGGTTTTTACGAAGCTTTGTCGGGAGTTATCTGATGGCCGAGTGAATGGGAAATCGGATAATATCTATTGTGGGGTTACCTCAAGGATTTCTTGTTTTAAAATCACGACTGAAATTGCCGGACTAAAAAAAAATTACATAGCGTTTTGTAGATATATATATATATATATATATATATTAGCTGTTATTATCTTTATAGACTAATCTCTGTGTATTGCACTCGATAGATTGCCTCGATACAAGATTTAGCTTTTAATTCCGATATTTTTGGTTAAAGTACTTCATTCAGACTATTTTTTGGATTACGGCTTTGAAAATGTATTCCCTGAAACATAGTTAAAGTATTAGTATGTAAATAGGGTATTTTGCATTTAGGAACAACAAAGAAAAACAACATTTACCGTTGAAAAAAAAATAATACACTGAAAAAAATGTGTTATCAACTCCTCTCACTCCATTCACACATGTAGACGTTAACAAAAGAAATCTTTCCTGAGTTTTTTATATACATTGCACACGTGCACCTCCTCTTTTGGTCGTTTTTTTTTAAAATAGATTCTATATATAGTTGAACCTGGTCACTTTAAAGTATTTCATTGGCAGCGTACCCATATTATATGACTATTTTTTTACCAAGAGATCATAGATTTAACTGGGTGTCGCAAAATACACTGAGCATTTGTACCTTCTTCTTTTGCATTTCATTTTTTTCTTGATTTTACAACTAGTTGTAGACAATATTGTATAGGCAGGGTACCCATTAAGTGTGATCATCTCCTCTCATTTTGAACCAAGAGGTCTGAAATTTTATATTTATTGCCTATCAGTTATAAATTCTGACACTTTGCAGGTTGTTTTTATATTAATTGCATATCAGTTAAAAATTGTGACATTTCATTTGTTTAATATACAGATACGCTGATATATAAAATCATGAAATTATGGAGTATGGTAGGCAGCCGTCCATGTTTCTGGTATTGACTGTCAATATCGGTTGGTAATCGCTATATTTGAATTGTCTTAGCTTCCTTCAGAGTAGCTGTGTAAGTGTAGACCATATGAAATTGTATGACTTTCAAATCGATCCTATGTCCACGTTATACATTTTATTGACGCCCTGTTCATATTGAAATGTTTCAATTTTGTTAAAACTAACAATTTACATAATTGTATATTAAGAATTGAAAAGAATCAAAGAAAAATATCGGTAGAAAGTAATCATTTTTTGAATTATGATTTGTTCAAAGTAAACAATATAAATAGTCCCACTTGTCGTTGTGGTGCTGAACGTGAAGATTCCTATCATTTCTTTTTTGATTGTCCAAATTACACACGATTAAGATTTATTTCAAAACCTCAGTTGGATACCAAACGATTACGCTAAAGACCTTCAGCTTTTGACATGTGGTAACTCGGCTCTTACAACAGATCAGAATGAAAACATCTTCAAGCACGTTTTTGAGTATATAAAAAAATCAGAGAGATTTATACTCGTCTAATATCAGACAGACACACACACACATCATCATCATCATCATCATAATTCTTTTCATAATTATTAATTCAGCTTGTGTTAAGTTTGCATTGTTTTCTTTCTTTTTGTCATACTCAGTTAGATTAATATGAATATTGATATATATGTCTTAAATTAACATGCTCTATTATTATTGTAACTGTATTGTATTTGGGAGAACACTTTTATAAGTTGGAATAACTTGTGTATGATCCCCTTTGTATTTTGTGAGCAAAATAAATATGTTTAAATCAATCATTTTTTTCTGGACTACCACAAAAACTAAGTAACACTAGCTAATGGACGATATCAGTACACTTTAGTAATCTATTATTAGAGTTGTGCAATGCATCATGCTATATATATCTCTTTTCAGACATATTCTGGACATAGTACTAGTTCCATTTCATCCCAAGTTAAAATTGGATCCAAACACAGGATGCGCCTCCAAAACAAGAACGAAACCATTTTGGAGCAATCAGAGGAAGGCGGTTGTCAATAATCTGTTAATGTCAATTATCTTCATTCAAAGCAAGAGAAAATGACATCATTTTTACAAACAATCAAAGAAATTTGATCTATCATTCTTTGCAGACAATGTTTTCGAAATCTGATATCGCATCATTATTATTTTTTGTATATCATAAAAAAATACCATTTTTTTCTGGAAAAACTTGAAATGATGAACATACTAAATTCACTGCAAATTTGCAAATCGTAACTGTAAATATTTTGAAATATTTTAAGAATATACGTTAATTCAGTACCTGGAATAAGTCTTGATGCAAGATTAGACAAATCAAACATTTTAGGAAATATTATTCATTAGATTACATGATTCCAATTTTATTATACATCATTATTATACTCCCAGCAAACAAAGGTCGGGGATATATAGGCTTCAGTATTTCTGTCCATCCATCTGTCTTTCCGCACACAGGGCACCCATTTTTGTGATCAACTCCTCCCAAAGATTTTCACCGAGAGATGTGGAACTTTTGCACAGATTTTTAATATACATTGAACATGTGCATCTCCTTCTTTTGTTGAATATTATGATTTTTCCAGATTTTACAGATAGTTTAACTAGGCCATGTTTTGACGAAATTCTAGAGACAGGGTGCCCATTTTTTTAATTAGCCTTTCTCCAAGAGGTTTAAAGAATTGCACTGTGTGCAGGGTACACAGTTTGTGTAATCAACTCCTCTCACAGATTTAAACCAATATGCCTGAGACTTGGCAGAGTGTTTCAATATGCGTTAAAATATGCAGCACCTAATGTCGTTCCTTTTTATATTAGTAATTTTTCAACAAAATTCTATAGAAAGTGTAACCATTTTGAATAATCAACCCATCTCACAGTTTTTAACCAAGAGATCTGAATGTCACAGGGTGTTTCATCATTCTTTGAGCATATGTACCTGTTATGTTGGTTTTTACATAAGAAATTTCTTGATTTTTACAGATGTATAAACTTACGCATTTTTAAACAATTTTTAGACAATATTCTATATGCTGGTTATCCATTTTGTGAAATCAACTGCCACACTGTTTTCAAGAAAGAGGTCTGAAACATTGCAGGATTGTTCGTTTGACATTAAACATAAGCACCTCTTATTTTGGTTGCATTTAATAAGATTTCCATGTTTAAGATAGTTGAACTTCCCAGGTTAGCGTTGCTCGACATCTAGCAATGAATTCCACTCGGACCGGTGCTTGGGGCCGTCTTGAACTTACTGTGAGGTATGAGCAAAAATCATTGTTGAAGGTCTCGTTGTGACTTCAAGATGAAGAACAACAATAAAAGCGTCGTTCCATTAATTGTTTTTATGATGTATTTGTAGAGACTTTGTCTCATTTGCATTTATATCCATTCATTGATTATTTTCTATAAGGAAGGTCAACCGATTTCCTTATTTACTACAATTTTTACCAATTTGAATTGCGATATTTTGTTGAAACTTCACAAATGATGTGGCTTATCATTTCTACTTTTATTTGAGAGAATAACAAACTACAAAGGTTACTGCAGATGGCTATTCCGACAACGTATGTAAGCGATGTATATGAAATAAAACTAATTACAAATTGAAAGACATATTACAAGACGGACGTTTTCTCCAGAAAACTGAAAAGAGAGGATTCTAATCAAATTTCATTCTCAATGGATTATACTTTGCAGAATGTGTATGTTGGTACTACAATAATCTGAAAATATTTGACTGAAATTTGACGAACTAGTGAAGACAAAATATGTTTCCTTGTGTTGGTTGATGTGATAACTAGATAGAAATTAGATACTCAATTACTATTCTCAAAATTGTGTAGATTGGAAATAAGTAAATACCGAAGTTACTGGGAATTAAGTTTCTGCATATACGCATTTCGACAACTTATGTGCAGATAAAATCTAGACGTTTGGTAGACCACAAAATCAAAGATGTTTAAAACTGATAAAGAAAAAATAACAGATATGAACTAGATGTAAAGCAAAAATTAGCTAAGGACAGAGCTTTACAAGAGGAGTACTCCTTAGTTTTGGAGAGAAAAAAATTGCAGAAATTTAGATATTGCAAGATGGAAGTGTTATTTTATTTGAAATGATGATGTTGACAGGCAGTTTAATTTAATGTAATGTCCTTTGATTTGTTGATGTGAGGTTATATCAAAAATAGATCTTTATCTTGTGTAATGGGTCGAACTTAACAGGCAAATGGTTCCAAGAAGATATTAAAAAAATTATTTACATGTAGAAAAAAGATGGGAAACAGGGAATGTGTCAAAGAGACAACGACCAAAGGGGAGTAATAACAATTCAAAGCCACCATAAGATGAGGAAGCCCCTCACCAAATGGCAGGTCGGAGTCGGCCCCCTAAATAAAGAGTTATCAAGTTCAGCTAAATAAACACCATCCTAGACTCCTATAGACATAAAGTAAACTAACTAGAAAACAGACAAGACACACAAAGGCTTAATAAATTTCCTGGATTAGGACAGGCGCAAACCTGCTGCAGCGGGGTTAATCAGAGACAACGTCAAGCTATAAACGTTATCAGACCAAAAGGTGAAATCAAAATTTCCATTAAACCCAAAGAATAAAATTTTGAAATCTATGGATGTAAGAATAAAAAATGACAAAATAGGTACGTGAAAACCATAACAAAGATCGATAGCATGTTTGAAAATTATTTGCTCTTATTTTTTTTTCAAAAATGTCTGAATATTAACAATATTTCTTTGATAAGTAGTACTTCTAGTTCATGATTTTTTTGTATAGAGTACAGCAATCAATGATATTTGGAAGGGTTCATTTTGTTATTTATTTTCATTCAATTACACAGCTAATAAATCACTAAAAAGACTACAATGTGAAAACAATTGGTAAAAATATCTTAATCTATAGCATTTCAAAACAGTTAAGAAATCAGCAAAATAAACAATGAAAGGATATGGAGTAAATGCACAGGAGACAAAGTCTCTACAAATACATTGTAAGCCATGCAATGGAACCACGCTTGATCCTTTTTATCGCAATTTGGAAACGAATCATATCTGAAAATTAAAAAGACAATTGTTCAGAGAACAATTGCAAGGTCTTTCCCAGTCAATGTTGTGTTTAATGTTATGTTTTGTCATGTCACATGTTTAAAATCATCTTGATGAGATGCACATTGTCTCCAATATATTAGAGTAGCCATTTCTAATCGTTTTAAAGATTTAACGATAAAAAAAACGTCAAAATTGGCTATGACCTTGACCGATGACCTTGATGACCTTTGACCTTGGGATCAAATTGAAGGTCTCTTCTTGCTGTTTAATTTGATATGTTACATGACCCAACTATCTATAAAGGTTTAAAAGTTATACGCAAAAAACCTATTTCTGAAACGCGTCAAGGGCAATAACTCCTCGGAGAGCTTCGGTCCAAAGGAATCAAATGTAGCCCTTGATATGGTGAACATTTTTGCTCATATAATTTTTCAACTATCTATTACGGTTATTGAGTTTATATGCTAACAAGGTCAAAGGTCAAGGTCAAAGGTCACTGATGACCTTCAACCTGGTATTCAAATTGAAGGTCTTTTCATGCTGATCACTTTAAACAACATGTTTACTATATTATCTGTAAGCGTTTAAAAGTTATTCGCAAAAAACCAATTTACGAAAACGCGTCAAGGGCTATAACTCAAAAACGGTTCGTCGCAGAGTTTTCGTTCCATTGAATTAAATGTAGATCTCAATGAGAGGAACATTTTTGCCATATAATGTTTTCATAAATTTTTTATCGTTTGCGAGTTATCGCGATAACAATATTTCAAATAGCCGCCATTTTGAAAATGGCGGACGAAAAATTTTTTTGACCCCCTTTTTGTAATCAGGGCCATCAAAGCTACCTGGAAGCAAAATTTCATCAAAATCCGACAACTTTGATAAATTTGCATAATTAGGGGTCAAAAACGCGTAACCGGGGTCGCGACCCAAAAAATTTTTTTTGCATGACAAATCATCCTGAGGATGAATGAAACATTTTCCCCACCTCAGATTTTTTACGGTTTCTTAGTATATCTGCTAACAAGAAAAACCATGGTCGGGGAGATAACTCTGTTACTAAAATAGATTTTGCTCGTTGGGTGATATCGAAAGAGATTTTTCAACTTCCAATTACTACGCGAAGTTTCGTAATGATACGTCAAAAGGTTTTCCGTACAGAGGCCTTACGGAAGAAAAAGAATAATAATAATAATAATTAAAAGGACAATTGTTCAGAGAACAATTGCAAGGTCTTTCCCCGTCAATGTTATGTTTTGTTACGTCTTATGTTTAAATTTTTCTTGATGAGATGCAAATTGTGTCCAATATATTTAATTTTCTTTTTCTAACAGTTTTAATGACTGTTTTTATAATAAAAAGGCAAATAAATGGCTATGACCTTGACCAGTGACTTTGATGACCTTTGACCTTGAGCTCAAATTGTAGGTCTCTTCTTACTGATTAATATGATATGTTACATGACCATACTATCTGTAACCATTTAAATGTTGTACGCAAAAAACACTTTCCGAAACGCATCAAGGGCAATAACTCTTCTGGGAGTCATCGGAGAGGTTCAGTCCAAATGAGACAAATGTAGCCCTTGACATGATGAACATTTTTGATGATATAATTTTTCACCCATCTATTACGCTTTTTGAGTTTATATGCTAAAAATGTCAAAGGTCAAGGTCAAAGGTCACCGATGACCTTCAACCTGGTATTCAAATTGAAGGTCTTTTCATACTGATCACTTTAAACATATATGTTTACTATATTATTTGTAAGCGTTTAAAAGTTATTCGCAAAAAAAAAACAGATTTGTGGAAACGTGTCAAGGGCTATAATTCAAAAACGGTTCGTCGCACAGTTTTCGTTCTTTTGTATCAAATGTAGATCTCAATGAGGGGAACATTTTTGCAATATAATGTTTTAATAAATTTTTTATCGTTTCCGAGATATCGCGATAACAAAATTTCAAATAGCCGCCATTTTGAAAATGGCGGACGAAAAATTTTTTTGACCCCCTTTTTGTAATAAGGACTATAAAAGCTACCTGGAAACCAAATTTGGTGGAAATCCGATAACTTTGAGAAATTTGCATATTTAGGGGTCAAAAACGCGTAACCGGGGTCGCGACCCAAAAAAAATTTGTTGCATGATAATTCATCCTGAGGATGAATGCAACATTTTCCTCATCTCAGATTTTTGATATCGATTACGCTTTATGAGGAGATCTGATAACAAGCACAACAGTGTTAGGGGAGATAACTCCCTTCGCGAAAAGTGTTCGATTAAACAGGGTCAGTTTTAAATGCAGAATCACTTAACAATATCATATACAAAAAATCTTTCCGACATCTCGCGAAATGACTATACACGGAATGATCGAAGAACGGCGGAAGAATAAAAATTAAAAAAAAATAATCAGAACAAAAACTAAAGGCTTTCCACTTGGAAAATGGAAAGACCTAATAATAATCAGAAGAATTACTATAAGGTCTTTCCGACTGGAGTCGGGAAAGACCTTAATAAGATATTAAAAGCCTTGTTTTGCAACAACGGCAGCAGAATACCGGAGGAACAAGGAAAGTGATGATTACAAAAATCGAATTCCAAAGACATGGCAAAAACGGTAACAGAGAAAAACAAAGACAAAACAAGGACGTGAGACAGCCACAATGCACGGAAATAAAAAAGACGACATAAACAACTAAGGTACTCATAATGTGAACTCAGTTTGCAATTATCCAACTTATTGTTGATTTTTTTAATTTTCTCCAAAGATTTGTTCACAGTAACTTCAGTATTGAGTTATTTGTTATACATTTAGAAAGATTTCTTTCGTTTGGATGGTAATGCCAGAGACGTTTACATGGCAACGACCGTTTTTTGCTACGTCATTTGCTAAAATGAACAATTTCACAGCCAATTATCACCTTTATTTCATATTGAAGACTCGATCTTTAAACAAACATATTGGCAACTTGTTTTAGGTAGTAGATGGGATAATAACAAAATTATCAAACAGAATTGTCAAGATCCGAAGTGCATGTAACTTCATATTTATTGAAGAATTCTGCATCAGTATCAGTTACTTCTACAAAGACCCAGAGGATGGATATACCAGGTATCTTTTTACTTACTCATTATTTTGAAAACCTAATAAAAAGACAAGAACAGTGTTTCTTCCTTAAAGAATATCTTGTTATTGTTGATTTGTAAACCCTCAAAATATTTATATCCAACTTATAATTTCATTTGTAGTTAGACACACAATTCAGTTTTTTGTTGAGTAGTGAATGTTGTAAATGAACCAGCATTTAAAAATACAAAAGTACCGAAGTTGCATTAAAAACATTTAATTTCGTGCTGCACATGTGTTTCAAGGAATAACCACTCATCGGCAGCATTTGATTCAACCAATTTGGAAACTCATTACCAAAACATCAAAATAGGAGGCCAAATCAAGTACTATGACATCTACCGAGTGCCTAACACGGAATGGAGCCTCAATATTTTTAAAGGATTTGAATTTTGATAAAAACAGTAAATTTTTGTAAAACGCAAAGTATTTTGTTCAGTTCAGACAACTCTTACTATTGGGTGAATACCCTACTTGGGATCTCTAGTCCACCAGCAGTGGTACAAATATATCGGCCCTATGATTTCAAAATACAAAAGTAAAGAGGTTGTATAAAAACAGTAAAAATTTCGTTATAGAATGTTCATGCAAAAACATTTGTTGGAAAAATGTAAAAAATTTCCAAAAGATGTTTCTTTGGATTTCCTTTGTTTGGGTTCTAGTGCTGCTGATGAGGAATAAATTTCCGAAATGGCCATACAGCTCATTAAAATTAGTGCAGTTGGAGTTAACATATGTGTTATGGTCTCATATTCATTTACTCCATATCTTTTCGTAAAATATTCTGACTTCGGCGACCGGGGTCTTTGTCTCACCGGGAAACTTCTGCATCAAGGGTTTAGATATCATGAATTGATAAAAAGATTCTCTGGATTTTATTATAGATGCATTGACTTGTTAGGAAGGTTTGGTTCTACATGCGGGGCTCTTGTACATCGGGGCATTTCGCGTCCAGGCTTCTGTGGCAATGTCGTTTGCAGGGCGCATGGATTCAAAAATTGTCCTTCAGGACTTATTGGTCCTTTGAGCGGACTTGTTCGTTGGGGGTGTGGGTGCAGCGTTGTTTTGGGGTCGTTGCTTCTGGTTTTTGTTGGCGGAGGTGTTGGTCGTCTCTGGGTGCTTTGCGCCGTAGCTGGATTCGGACAATTTTTCGTGTTGACGGTGTTTGGCGTTGCACAATATCATGTTCTTCTTTCATAAATGATGACGTTGTTGTACCAAATCTATTTAGAGGTGTTTCAATTGGAGTTTCATATGTAAGAAGGCTTGATATCATAGTCGACGGAGATTGTGTCCTTGGCTGGCTGTCAGTGGCTGCGAGCATTTGTCCGGACGGTGCCTGTGTGTATTGTCTTCATGTTTTATGTGCTTCCTTGTAGGGGTGCTCGTCTTGATGGGTTGGACTTTTTTCTGGTTTGATTTTACTGTGAGTCTTTTTGTGTATTTATTTTTTAGCCATTCGCCACACGTAGGGGGAGGGTTTTGGTCCAGGGGGGCGAGTTTGGCCCCACCGCATTTTTTGCGCCTGTCTCCAGTCAGGAAGGTGTTGGTGGTTGGCTTGTCTGTGTCTTCTTAGACAATTTTCCAACGTGACATGTCCGTGTCTTATACTTGATCATTTCTTGATATTTGGGTAATTGGATGTGGTTTGTTTCCATTGATTTATTCACTTTTTACCTTTTTGAGGCCATTTAGGGCTTGCTATATGGTGTGAGGTTCCTCATTGTGTTGAGGACCGTACGGTGACCCCTAGATGCTTTGTTTTGGGTCGTTTTAACCTGGATATGGCATATTGTCTCCTTGACATTTACCCCATTTCCTTTCTTTTTCATACATACCTAAGTCACTGTGAATTAATTTTTTGCATATGCGCATTTCGACAGTATATTTCTAAACAAGTCCAAATTAAAGTATTTCCAAACACAAAGTTATTGCTCAAAATATTTGACATGGATTTGCTAGGGCTTACATGTAATTGGACTGACAGTAGTTACTGTACTGTTTAAATTAATATTACAGATAAAACAAGGGTGATATAATACAAAAGGAACACAAGGCATGAAGCAATGTCTAGAAACACATGGAAACATAGCGATACGAGACATATGGAAAAACTACGACAACATTACATTTATAAAACCTAAAGAACTCTCGGTGTAAATCTTAATAAAAACCGTTAAGTGTTTTGATCAGGAAAAATTTAACATTTCTGCTTATCTTAAGATTTGTCAATCATATTTGCAAAGACAGAACAGTATGCGTATTCTATATGTGACCTCTGGTATGATCATTTTTTGTTGATACTAGTATTCTGTTCGTTAGTTTTGTTTCTATCCTGATTTATCCCATGGGTGTTAATCGTCTACTTTTAATAGGTGGTGGAAATCTTCTATATGTTTCTTTTTTGGAGTCGAGTGTCATCATTTTCATCCCAGGGCTAAAAGGACCCAATCATTTTCTTCTTAGGGTTAAAAGGACCCATTGAAGCCTACTTATAGCGATGGACAACAAAATACCAACAACTTATGTCTCTTCAGTGCTCCATAATTTTTATGTGGATAAGTTAGATGTTCTGATATTTGGTACCAAATTGAATTCATTTGATATACTTTATAATGAACACAAGTGTGGACACTTAACGCCATCCTTATGATCTGGGGATACAAAAAATGTACTCTTCAGCCTGCAAAAAATAGCGAAAATGACGATTTTAAAGCTGTCAATTCCTTTAAAATAATAAATCTCGTCATTTAATCTAGTTTTTATGCCTAATTAATCAGTTGTGATACAGTGTTGTAAAATAAGACAATTTTTAATTTCTTACAATTTTTATTTTCGGAATAGATTTTTTCAAAAATTATAAATTATAAAAAATAATTGCCAATGCAATAATGATTTATGATATGTAACAACAAATTGTGTGAAAAAATTCAAACTCAGACTTTTTGTGGGATCAGAAATGCTAAATACAAATTTTGTGCGTATATTACTATAGCTGCAATGCAGAAGACCATAATAGTAGATTCAAACTTTTTGAGAGGTCTTTCTTTGGCCTTTCTGATCGAAATTTATGAAAAATGGGAATTTTCCGTTTTTCAGAATTACTGCTGTTTTGAATTAAAGATGTAACTTGAAAATGTTGATAAGATATCGTTTCATTATATATTGGAAAGTATGCTTTTGGACAGTTTAGATAAACTAAACTCTCATAAATTGCAAACTTATTACCTATCCCCCCCCCAAAAAAAAAAAAAATTCAACACATTTTATTTCATTTTATTCAGCTTGAATAGCTAAAACGTTGTATAAAGTTCCAATAACATATTATTTCAAACACAAAAATATACAGAGACTCCCATATATCACAAATAGGATCATGCGCGTGGTTTATGGGCAATTATACAACAATTCAATTTTGAATTTTATAAAATTCCGAAATGCTGGAAATTCCCATTTTTCGCGAAAAAATTGCCCAAAATATTCAATTTTACCTATATTTTGCCGTTAAAATCATTGCATATTGCGATATATCAAATGCATTTTTTAAAGAAAGTAAAATATTAGTATGTTTTGTTCATATCTATGTACAGACAGGTTTATAATACGGGATTTTTAAGCATCATTTTCTTAGTGTAGGGGTAAAATTTTCGGTATTAAGAATCTCATTGAACACTCCTGGTTTTTTAAATATTGTTTTAAGATAACTTATGTATCGGTTAAAACATATGCAGAAAAATCCTCCAGACTTCCCACATAAAACTATTTAAAAGTGAATTTTAGATAAATCTGAAATGCTAAAAATTCCTATTTTCATCAATTTTTTACAAGATATTGAGTTTAATCTGACAAGTGTGACTAAAAATTACATGTCATGATAAAATTAATGCAACATTGCTATATGCAATGCATAACTTTACGTGTTTTTGTTATTTTTATGCGAATATAGACAAACACCGATTATTTTAGGGTGAATTTGTTGGAATAGGGGTGAGATTTTCGATATTAAGAGTCACATTAAACACTCCTTGTTTTTCTGAACAATGTTTTTAGACATTTAATGTATCTCAAAGAACAATTTAATAGCATATCTGTAGATATATTCTACAAATTGGACATATATAACGGGTTAACAGTGAACTTTGAACAAATCTGACATGTTGAACATTCCCATTTTCCATTAATTTCCGGCACATTAATGAGTTTAAATCAACAAATGGCTGTTAAAATACCAAATCGTGATGCAATTTATGCAACATTGTCATATTCAACACACATTTTGCGTGTTTGAGTTAAATCTATGCGAAAATAGAAAAAGCAAATCGACAATGTTACGGAAATTTTGTTGGATAAAGGGTAAGATTTTCGGAATTCAGAGTCACTTTAAACACTCCTTGTTTTTGTAAAAAATGTTTTGGGACAACTCATGCATCACTTAGATGGCAAGTCTGCAGATATATCTTCCAAATTTGACATGTATAACGATCTAACAGTGAACTTTGTATAAATCTGACATGTTGAAAATTCCTATTTTTCATTACTTTTGGGCAAAATACTGAGTTTAAGTCGACAAATGGCTGTTAAAACACCAAATCATGCAACATTGTCATATACAACACATTTTGCGTCTTCTGGTTCTTTCTGTGCGAACATAGAGAAAAATCATCATCGGGACGGTTTGGGGGAAAATTTGTCAGGGTGTGGGTAAGATTTTCGGTAGTCAGAGTCACATTTAACACTCCTTGTTTTTTTAAGCAATGTTTTAAGACAATTTATATATCCCTCAGAACAATAAATTGGCATATCTGCAAATAAATCCTCCAGCTTTTTCATATATATATATATATATATATATATATATATATATATATATTGATTTAACAGTGAACTTTGGACAAATGTTAAATTTATAAAATGCCCATTTTTCATCAATTTCGGGCAAAATATTGTATTAGACTTTATAATCGCGGTACGAAATTTTCGCGGTTTTCAGCGTTGGATTTATTCGTGGGTTTTATTTTCGCGAAATTTTAGTTAAAGTCATAATGTTCATTTGTGGTCAGGTTTACATTGAACTATTCGCGGTAATCAATTTTTGCGCTTTTCTTGTTGAACGCGAATAACGCGAAAATACCCCGCTAAATATAACAACCATACAGTATTGAGTTAAAGTCAACAAATGGCTGTTAAAAATACAAAATCACAATATAATTCAAGCAACATTGTCATATACATACAACAAACAATTTGCGTGTTCTGGTTATTTTTAATGAGAACGTAAACAAAAAAATGACAATTTTAGAGTAAATTTATATAAGGTAAGTTTTATGGATGAAGGAAGCTTATATTACCCCAAAATCGCTATAATTTGTACTAGTTGTAAAGAGGATATAATGAACTTTCATTTTATACCCACTTGTCACGAATTTGAAACACTCATTGATATGTAGAAAAGGGACAAATCTGTGTCGAAAACGAAATTATTCAAAGATCTGTTTTATTTGTCTATTTAAAAGTGATAGTTTGGTCATTCAAGACATATTCAGATTATGTTAACATGCTTAATTTTTTAAGAAAGGACATTAAAAGACTAAAAACAATTGCAAGAACTGTAAAATGGAAAACATTCTGGTCTCTGTTTAACATTGAACTTACACAATTTCGAGAAATATCTTTAAATGTACGTCAACATTTCGAAGGGATAGGGGTAATTTTTTTTAATTTTTATAACGTATTGGGTATAGAAATGGTACTTATTTGAGATATTTGTAAAGCTTATATCAAAGACTATCATTCTATACCATTTTTTCATATCTGAGAGGTACCAATCAACAAATTGAAATAATTGAGTGAAAAACTTTCATCAAGTCTACAAAAGCGGTCTGTTCAAACAGTGAGTGCTAGTTATGCTCATGTTAACATGTTTAATTTTGAAGAAGGGGTATAGACGGACTGAAAACGTGGATGTGGTTCATAAAGGGGTGCAAAGGGGGGGCAGGTTATTCCAGTCCATGGCCTGCTTCATATGCAAAACATACGACCTTGATAATTTTCTTTCTGGTGAACAACGCGAGATAACTAATCATTTTTTCTCAATAGTACTTGACAGGAAAAAGTCCAGTAAAATAATGTGAATCTATTGACAATTAAACTTTACTTGCGTAATAAATTTCCGACCGAGCTTGTGTGTTCATTTTTACGTTGCACATGGCATTTCCCTATCTTCTTCAGATAAAGTAATAGGTTTGTGTCCTTACCAAGTTTGTGTCTGCCTAAGTTATATTTGTAACAAAAGTACGATTTAATTCGCCTAACTTTGTTCATTTTTAGAAAAGTTAATGAGAACCGAACCGTTAGTCAAAAGAACGAACAATCCATGGGCAGCGGCAACATCGGAAACACTAAGAAACAAAGGCACCACTTGAGTACAGGACAAAAAAGAAAGATGAAGCCACACATACAGATGAACAACACGGACCCAATAAAAACCATGGGTTAGATCGGGTGTACCGGTACCGTTAGCATCTCCTGCTTTTTATAAGACACACGCCGTGTTGAACATGTTAACTCCGGTAGTAAAGTCAAAGCCGATAGAGAAAAAATCAAACTTTAGGTGTAAAGGGAAAGAAGTTAGGCCTAAAATTAAATCTACGGGTTTTTTTCAAAGAATCGTCTAATAGAAGTTAGAAAATTTTCAGTTTTTTATACCCGAAAGAACCCCTCATATCATAGAGATACAAGGATTTAAAATGATCATGATGTAGCTTTAAATCAAAATGTCAACTTTAATACTTGCTGTAAAAAAAGACAAAAGGCAAATTATTATAAAAGTAAAACAAATGAACCCCTTTTTATAGGGGTTCACACTGCTAGTGCTTTAGTTGTGTGGCCTTTCTTTGTTCAATTTTTGTTTACATGTTTGTCTTTGTCATACTGTATCAATTCGTGTTGGATGTGAATTGTCGTGATTTTGGATTTATGATTTTAGAATTCCCTGTTTCCTCGTTCTTGCTTCGGTATTCGTTTGCCGATGTATTCAATAAGATTTCGATAAATATTCAAGTTCGTTGCAGTAAAATGATGCTAATTTTAACTTGCATAAAAATTAAAAAAATTCGGGAACTGACCCTTGATCCCACTTAAAATAAAATATGACCGTACCCAATAACAACGACATCGTAATTTCAGCCATGGTCTCCTATTCACAAACGTGTATAACGCAGGTGTGTGTGATTTCTTTGACCAAAAAGTTGGAGAAGTCATCTCTTGTGCACCCTACTAAATGTCATAAATTTGGAAATCAAGCAAACTGAAGAGTCAGTCGACCGCAATCATCGGTCCTGCCTTGGTATAGGCATTTTAAAAGAAATTATCGGGTATGTCCGGTAGCAGCTCAACAGCAATTACTATTGAAAGGTCGTAGACAGTAAAAGAAATGATCATTCCAGTATTAAGTAAAAAAATATTCAGAAACTTCAACTTTTTCCACAAGGGACTGATATCTATTGAAGAACTTTTTAAGGCAGTACGAGTGTCAGAAATTTTGTAATTAGAATTAAAATGATGACCTTTTGTTTTGAAGAGGCTTGCTTATATAACAAAATGAGCAAAAAAAATTTCAAAATCCATGTTATAATTTTTGAGATATATGATTTTTGGCGGGAAACAGTTCTCTCTAGAGTTTTCCTTTCATTTCTTCCCCTTCTACATGCCTTAAAACAAATGAAAATATAATTGGAAATTGATAAAATTTTAAACATCCATTTTAAGCATTTCAAAGTGACCTTGTTGAAATGGATTAAAAAAAACCCAAGGATATCGAATGCTTCTGAAATCTGACGCTCATACTCCCTTAATAATCGTATGAATAAAGTATAATAAAGTAAAATAATTACATGACTTTTTCTTTTGTTATGTTTCAGACGATTCTGACATGAACAATACCATGGAAACCTATCAAAATGTCTTCCCCGATGTTTCCATAGGAAGCAACCAGTATTCCATTTTTCTTGGTTTTTACTTTGCCATAGTATACTTTGTTTTATTTGGTTTTCTTTTTACCCTCTACCGAGTGGTACGTAATGAGATAAATGATTTCTCAATATCTCATCAAAGCACAGTAATCCAAGAAATTGTAAGTACTTTTTGAAACATTATGATATATAATATATATAAACAACCAATACGGGACTTTCGAGATAGGAACTCTCGTGTAATTGAAGGAGGAAACGGTCGCCTTGGATAACAAATTTCTTTTCGTTCTAAATTGTATCAAAATTGTTGATTCAGAAACTAATTGACGTCTATCGGTTGACCTTACATCTAAACGGGAATAACAAAAGCTTATTTTTTTTTGTTTCTTCAACGACTTCACACTTGAACTGATTGAAAGTAATTTTCAAGTCTTAAATCTGATTTAGATATGTTGTATGGTCAAATTAGAAAATAAAACGTTCCGGTTAATTTTGTACATAGTCGCAACAGAGATTTTTCGGTATTTTGTCGTATTTCATTCGATCCGTTCTAGCTTGTTATGCAAATTAATCATGTTTTTTCAACTGTTCTTTGCTCTCCGTCATTCACCTAGAAATATTCTATGATCTTGCTGATTATAACATGTATCAATTGGCTGGAGTCACTACAAATGAAAAGGCACTATTTTTTATAGTACTATTTTCGAGGTCTGTCATTGGCGTATTGAAATAGTGTAGTGCGCCCTGACAATATT
>MJUU01046776.1:6076-27289 GCA_002080025.1 Modiolus philippinarum | reverse complement strand
TTGTTCACATTTTAACTGCACTTACCTTTATTAAACAGCAACAATTGACACTGCAAGTGTTCATCTCTCGCATGTTTTCATGCAGTCCGAGTCAAGCTTCTTCACGACATTGATTTCCATATATGGACAAAAAGGCGGAGCATCTATACATTGCGGCAACGTCATTTATATCTTTATTTGACTATTTAGACCAGCAAGTGTGTTCTGTATCAACAATCACCATGCAAAATTATTCAATAATTCATTGACTGCGCCTAATAAAGTTTTAATGTTCAAAATATTGGTATCGACGCCGATTGATTGACAGCTTGACGTCATTTTATGCACAGAGTTGCCTCCCCTCGCGAAAAAAGTGTTGATGTAGCCTTAACATACCCGCGTGGACTGTTTTTTAACATTCATGCCAAAGGGTCGAACAGTCCCTAGAAAATTGATAATTTATTGTTCAAGGAACTGACGTTGTTTCTCACCCGCACTAGTTTGTAAAAGGACAGTTACATGCATGTCACGTATGCTGTGGTTGGGTCGCCGAAAGTGTTCACCTCCTACGGGGCAATCTTTTCCATTGGTGACGCTCTGTTTATGTTCGACAAAGCGATCACCTAATCTGCGACAAGTCTCGCCCACATAGATCATCTGGCATAGTTTGCAATCAACAGCATACACTACGTTTTCAGTAGTGCAGGTGAAACCATTTTTTAGTTTGAAAACGTTAGCCTGTCCTACTACTTCATCTGTTTCCCAAGTAAAATTACAAGTCAGACAGCGAGATCGCTTACATTTTCTAGTGCCCTTGAAATCACAGGGAATTTGAGGAGTAGCACTCTTGAAAGAGCTAGTGACAAGGTGCTGTTTTAGACTCTTCCCTTTTCTAAAGGCCGCAATCGGAGGCGAATCCTGGAAAACTGCTGACACGTGTTCGTCCTTGGGAACTATGGATTTAAAGTTACGGATCAAAATGTTTTTGATGGCTTCGTTGTGAGGGTGGTATGTCAGAACCAACGGCACACGGTCGTCGGTATTTCTCACCCTCTTCTCCATAGCCTCAGATCTGGTCACTCGGGAAACTGAAATTATAGCTCGATCCAAAAGTTTGCTTGGGTAGCCTCTCTTAACAAAAAAGGATTTCATTCTGTTACATTGAGTCTTGAAGTCCTGCTCATTGCTACAAATCCGACGAAGTCGTAGAATTGTGACTTTGGAATTGCATCTTTGCATGACTTAGGATGACAAGACCCATAATTTAAGTAACAGTGGGCGTCTGTCGGTTTGTAAAACACTGAGGTTGAAATTTGCCCATCCTTTATGGAACAATTAATGTCGAGAAAATAGAGACTATCTTTGGCAATATAAAAAGTGTATTTGATAGCTGGATGGTACGAGGAAACATAGTCAATGAAATTAAGACTTAAGTTCATCTTCACTGTCTGAGGACACCCCAAAGATATCTTTTGTAAAGTTCTGGGACGGGTCCTATATATTCGGAGAACATTTTTCCTCAAGGTAGCCGACAAATAAACAGGCAAAGCTTTGACCCATTTTGGTTCCCATCGCAACGCCACCAGACTGACTGTAAAAATCCCCATCAAATTGAAAGGTATTGAGAGTCAGGACTAACTCAGCAAGCCTAAGGATGATGTCTGTTTTTACATAAGGATTAGGTCTTCTGTCTAAAAAGTGCCTTAAAGCTACCATAGCATCATTGTTGGGGATGCTAGTGTAGAGGACAGTTAAATCCATAGTAAATAGTCTGAATTCAGCATTTTCTGGCTGGAAAAACTCAAGAATAGTGAGAGCATGTGTAGTGCCCTTGATATATGTTGGTAGGTTCTCCACAATTGGAATAAACACATCAAGGAGAAAGCTAGAAATGTATTCAGTAGGACAACTACAGGCTGAGACTATCGGTCTACCGGGATTTCCCAATTTATGTATTTTGGGAAGCGTATAAAAACGTGATGTCCTTGGTTGAGAAACAACTAATTTATATGCTTCATCTGGTAGATCCTGCTTTTCTATGGATGTTTAAATAATTTTTTTAATGAATTTCTGATTATCTTTCGTGTTGTTGGATTTAAGTTTTTTTTGTAAAAATGTGAATCCGACTTCAGCGACATAACACTGAGAGTCCCAGGCGACCACGGCACCTCCTTTGTCTGCAGACTTGATAACAATATCAGTGCGTGCTTTGAGGTGCCGAAGCGCGGTCTGTTCCTCTGGGGTCAGGTTATGCCTCTTTAGGGGTTTGGCCTGATTTTAGATTATCAATTTGACTGATACACGACCTAAAGTAACCCTGTAACATAGGAAAACAAGATGCTTTAGGTGTGAAATCTGATTTTGCACGATGGAATTTGGAAAATGATATTGAATTTTCAACTGGTTGTTCCTACTCTTGATCTTTGCCAAAAAGAATGCCTTTGCTGAATGTCCGTTTCCTTTTGGAATGAATCCGGAAAAGGGGTGGTCGGGACAAAATTTAGCCCTTTAGACAGAAGACTCTTTTCAGAGTCACTTAGGCTTTCCGAGTCCGGTACGCAGCGGACGATTTCTTCTATCTCATCTTCGTTTGAGTAACATATGTTGTTACTAGAAGAAACGATAGGTCTATCGGGAATAAGCTGTTGACAGTTGCATTTTGTGTTGTTTGCCGGAAAGAAGGAAATCGAACAGGTCCTTGTTGAGAACACGAATCCGTTCGATAATGTCAGTGGCAACTATTTTGTGACACAAAGAATACAGTTTATTTTTATGAGAACTTTGCAATGACGTAAACGTTCAAGCTTAATATTAACTGCTTGAATGGTTAGGCACATGGTTGCTAACGAGAAATTTAAAGAAATTTGGTTGAATTTGGATTGAAAATCCCGGTTGTAATAAATTTCATCAATGGGATGAAAAGATGTTTTGAACCTTTTGGGAACAACACGGGATGAAATACAGTTCCTCAAAAAAGCGAGATGACTGTTACATTTGGTAAGACCCATGGTGGTCTTAAATATGTCTATAGCAGTTCTCTGTACAATTTCTGGGTGTATAGAAATACAATTTATTTTTTTTTTTTGAATAAATTACTACAAAAGATTTTTTGTGAAGGCATGGTCACAACGGTTAGTGAAAATATGAGAATATAAAAATATATGTTGTGCAATGGCCATAAATTAACGTAAATAAACAAAGTAAAAATGGTAAGGTAGGCCACAATTAAAAGGTAAAATTAAACAAAAATATACACACTAAAAACAGCTAAAATATCCAAAACGGGTTGAAAGGAAACTGTGTCCAACGTTTCGGCAAATACGGCCTTCTTCTAGGGGCAACCGGGACAGAAAAATGGAAACAGATGCAGTAGTAGGACCGGCAAACTTAAAAATGGTTTCACATGCACTACTGAAAACGTAGTGTATGCTGTTGGTTGCAAACTATGCCAGATGATCTATGTGGGCGAGACTTGTCGCAGATTAGGTGATCGCTTTGTCGAACATAAACAGAGCGTCACCAATGGAAAAGATTGCCCCGTAGGTGAACACTTTCGGCGACCCAACCACAGCATACGTGACATGCATGTAACTGTCCTTTCACAAACTAGTGCGGGTGAGAAACAACGTCAGTTCCTTGAACAATAAATTATCCATTTTCTAGGGACTGTTCGACCCTTTGGCATGAATGTTAAGAAACAGTCCATTTTATGATTTTACTTTTTTTGAAATTACACTATTGCACAGTACAGTATACAAATGTTTTGTTTTCTTTTTGGATTAAGTTCAAGATTGAGCATGATTTTTACAGGTGATTATCGTTACATGTAAGTCGGTAGTCTTCTCTTGTATCCTCCACACCCTTTTCCATTTTTCTGTCCCGGTTGCCCCTAGAAGAAGGCGTACTGGCCGAAACGTTGGGCCCAGTTTCCTTTTAACCCGTTTTGGATATTTTAGCTGTTTTTAGTGTGTATATTTTTGTTTAATTTCACCTTTTAATTGTAGCCTACCTTACCATTTTTACTTTGTTTATTTACGTTAATTTATGGCCATTGCGCAACATATATTTTTATATTCTCAAATTAATGATATATACAGTCAAGAGCAATATTAAAATACAAAAAATAACTCTAAATTATATATCCTTTTTCTTACGGGAATCCATAAGAGTTTGGTCAAAGACCAGCTTGTGTTGATAAATTAACAAACTTGACCGATAGATCCATGATTTATAAAATAAGAATAAGCTCTCATAAATTAATGATTGAAAGAGGAAGACATCTACAGATTCCCCTCACAAACAGGATATGTCAGCTCTGTAATTTAATTGTCCATAGAAGATGATGAAGTACATTTTCTTTTAGATTGTAGCTGTTACCAAGCACAGCGAGATATCTTTAATAGTAAAATATCATCAATGTATAAACCATTTAATGAAATGTGTAATAGTAAAAAAATAATATTATATTAAACAGCAAACTCCCGAATGTATTAAAGATGTCTTCCAATTTCATATCTAGCTGTCTCGAAATCAGAAAAAATAAAGTGCCTTAACAATTTATTTAATACTCATTAATATTATATTTGTTAATTTGTCTTTTTCCTTTTTGATTTACATTGTTTAGTGAGATACATTGTATGAGTTAATTTTTGTGTTATTTCGTGTGTACTTGTTTATATGCCATAACCATTTTATTGTATGATACTGTATGTTTGCGCAAATAAAATATTATAGATATTCAGAGGATTTTACTTCAACGACTAATAGGATTTTACACTTCCGAAGATTGGATGTGGTTCACCTGCTAAAGGTGGTTTTTACAGATTTAGTAAATTTTTTGGTAAATGTGCGGGTATTGCGATTCACCCCCCCCCCCCTCCCCTCAAATTTTCATTGAAAAATCATAATTTATATGGTAAGAGGGACGAGTAATTCAACAATTATTGATTGATATATGTTTTGTCCGGAAAACTGACAGGGAATTATCCTTCAGGAAAATATGGCATCAAAATCAACTTTGGCAAGTTGTTGGAAAAAAAATTCATTCATGACTAATTTGCGCAAGTCTGGTGACGTCACCGAAATAAAATGGCGGAGATTGCTGAGTCGGAAACCGACAATCAGCCAGGTAAACAATAATAAACTGCAGAAACACAACATTTCTTTAAAATTTATATGTACAATGTTTCTGGTACCATTGCTCTATCATTTCAAATCACAATTTTGACAATAAAAGCGTCATATTGTGTATGGAGGGTCTTTCTATGTCGGAATAACCATCGTCTGTCATTGAATCGCATTGTAAATATTCGGAACACTCGTGACCCTACTTGGCAAAAAATATGTAACCCTACACCATAAGGATGAAGGGTGAGAATTCGGGAAAATATTTCATGAAAAGTCATCTCAAAAAAGTCCTTCGCTGAGATTTAAACAAAAACCTCATCTTTAGCGCAGCCCTGTGTCGTGCTTAAACTAGATACAGCCACAGGGATGATTTTAGCTCTTTCAAATGGGTCCCCCGTCCAACAAATTGGGAATTTCCCATCGTGACAACTGAAATTGGGAAAAATGAAAATATATCAAATACTGCGACATACGTTTGTTTAAACCAAGAATATGTGTAAGTACACAAAACAAGAGTTTAAAGAATGAAAAGTTTCATTACACCAAAGCCATTAAGACTATATTTTATACATTTTTTCAAAAATTAAGACTATATTTTATATAGTTTTTCAAATTACACCAGATTTGAATTTTATCAAGCTGATCATCAACGAAAGAAGTGCTGCTCTTTTCCTATATGAAAGGAAATCAACATTCTGTCAGAAATTCTTCGGTTGTCTGCAAATAAAGATGACTTACACATTTCAATATTATCACCAAAATCAAATCCTTCATATCCAACTTAGTGATAAATATACCTCATTCCATGAAATTTCTATGCATTCATTCATTAATCATACGGCAGGTCATTTCCACGTTTCGTTTTAATTAGTAGAAATGAGAGCACCCCATATGAAGTGCAGTTCCAAATTCTCATCCAGTTAAAAGTCCCAGTTTCAGAAACTCTGATTTCAAGTCATAACTATTCAATATTTATTTCAATGCAAACTATATCTTTGGCAATGAGAGCATTTGCACGTTACCACGTACAGTCAGGGGTATAACTTATACAAGTGATCTTTTTTAACTTGAAAGCATGAGAAAAACTTACTTAAATAAGTGAATTTTTTACCTCGTTTTACTTTTACATAAAAATTTACTTAAACAAGTGAAAAAGTTATTTTTAACCCAAAAATTCTTCAACTTCAAGATACAAAATCTTGATAACTGGACTTTTCCCTGCCTGGCTGATAATTTTCTGTTGATGTTCCACCTTTCATCTCATTAATTAATGCCAGATGTCTATTACCAAACATTGTTTAGTCACTGCCCAAGGCCTTCAAAGTTTGTTCCCTCTAGGGACTATCAAAATTTCATTAACCCAAAGCTTCTGAGCCATTGTGACTTTAGTTGACCCTGAACTTGTCCTGAAATGAATACATATGTTTAATGCACTATATAGGCTATTTATAACACATCTGTAGGAAAGCTGTTATTCAAAATTCATGAAAATGTCCAAAATAAAGTTTTTCACTTGTATAAGTAAAAAACAGTAGATCACAAAGGGACATAACTCTAACTCCTAAATAATTCACTCATACAAGTGCAAAAAAAGTGACTTGTATAAGTTGTACCCCTGACTGACATAATGGATGAAAGTCTCGAATTTTACACATGACAATGAACGATAACAACACGATTTCAATTCACTTTACGCATTCTGAATTTCAAGATGTTCCCTTATGGACATTTGCGATCTCAGACATTTTGTTCATCTCCAGGGTGGTTGTAAATAGCGTAAATTGCATTATTTATTTACTTCTGGACGTTACTGTGATGTTTTGAGTAATTTCCGGTTCTGACAAAAGGCGACACGGATCGGAACGAACGATTCACCGGAGATGGAAATGAAAAAAAATCTGGATTTTTTAAACATCGTTGCCGCGATTGGGAATTTTCTTGTTTTGGGAATAGGGCCGCCAAGAGGGGAATGGGGTCGCCGGGCGGCCCTAAATTATATAGTAGCGTCATCCCTGAGCCATGTGGATAATGAAAAACAACTAATAATATGAAAGTGGCACTGCCAAAAAAGCGAGCACAGCTTCCTTACAGTATAATTTTCCATCCCTGTGCAGTTTTTAAAACCTGGGCAATATAAAATTTAAAGAATATTTCATGCTTAATATATTATATATCAGGGCAAATAAAACAATATGTGTGTTTCTGGGTACCCAACGGACCTTAATTTTTTCTGTCCCACCCTAGCATTTTTTTCCATACTTCAAAATGTTCTTGTGTGACCTCGATCGTTTTAACTGTACATTTGTAGTCTTCTGTTTTGTGGGCAGCAACACCACACGGATGTGTCTATTTCAAAAACCGCTAGCTTTATTCATAAAAAAATGGTTAAAATCACAGGATTTCTGACTCCTGTGGTCAAATCCACCATTTTTAGTAGTGAGATGACACTTCCTGTTTTAGCCTTATGACTAAATACCGGAAATACGGCAATGACATGCAAACAATGCAATGGAAAAAAAATACATGGCTAAAAATGAATCAATAAGATAAAAAAAAACACAAAAAAACACCAAAAAATTTCTGCCGACCTACCGACCCTATTTTCAAATTCCTCCTAACCAGAAACACATATATATTTTTTTTGCCTCTTAAAGAAATTAATTAAATATATTTTTGTTGATTAAGGGTGCATTTTTTTATTCTGATCATGATCTTTATCATTTTATGATCATGAACATGATAAAAAAATTCTGTCGAAATGATATATCAAGATCATGTTCATTTTAGCCATGATCATTTTCCTGATCACACTTGAACATTTTTGTGATCAAGACAGAGAAAGGCAGACAACAATAATTTATTCAAAAATGCCTTTGTAGAGCTTTAAAAGCTCAATATCTACCTATTTTTGTAAAATGAAGAAAAATATCTTGAATATGTGCAGAATTTATTTTACGCTTAAAGAAATAAATATTTGACCGCCATTCGATCAGAAATGATCAAGGGTCCAGCAATGATAGTTTTATTTGATGATCATGATCATGATCAGGTTTTTAAAATGCAATTATCAAGATCATGATCATTAATCCCGAACATGATCAGAATAAAAAAATGCACCCTAAATATAAATATGGCTTGCCACACATTCAATCAACTGTGAAATTTCAGGGATCAGTATATAGTACAAAAATGGTCACCAAACACTTGTCTGACAATTTCCACAGTGTAAACACAAACTAGAAAACTACAGGCTCCTAAGAGCTAGCTGTATAGCTCACCTGATCCATGGCCGACACAGACAGTCCAAATAACCACAATGTTAAAGTCACTGCTAATGGCCATTTTTGATGAGGTACCAACAGACCTGACTAAATTTGAAGTACTAGCAGATATAACAAATGAATTCTTATAATGATCCTTTTCTTGTTTAAAAAAAATCTACTTCAAGTGAAATTTAATTTACTATATGAGATGTATGGAAATTTCCTGGTTGAAATGTATTATTTTATTGTGACTTAAAATAAACACTTGTCGGTATTTGATGATAAAATTTTACAAATTTTGCATTAAAAAAAATCATTTTTTCATAACGATACCCTTATTTTCAACTCTGGAAGACTGAAATAGAAAAGTGAGTACACATTTGTATAGAATTCCCCTCTCACACTTGGAAATAGGGTAGATAAATAATACACATTGTTTCAAAATAACTGTGAAAAAACAGGTTCTATATTTTCTCAGAATTAAAGGAATACATGTGATGGGCAAATGCGTTTTATGTCAGTATATAATGCATTTCTTTTTTCACAGCCTGAAAGTTTGGGGATAAGGCCAAAAATAAAATATTGTTTGTTTCCCCTCCTGCGACCGACCCGCTAAAATTGCAGCTACCTAAAAAATTTTATCGGCCACTGCTGTTCAATTTTTGTCTCGCCCGCGACGAAAGTCGCGAAAGCGAGACATACAAAAAAAATGTATGCGTGCAAAGTATGACAACGGCGATGGCGTTAACTTTTACTAAATGCAGGATATTTTGAAAACCCTTTGACGTAGGAACATCATATTTGGTCCAGTGGTAGTACTAATCAAGTGCTACCTGACGGACATAACGTTATTTGATCTTGACCTCCATTTCACGGTCTAGTGGCCACATTAAGTTTTTCTGCTTAAGTCCATTTCTCAATAACTAGAAGTGGTAGGTTGATAATATTTGGTATGTAGGTTGGTCTTGGGTGGTAAATGTTAGTCTGGCAGGTGACTTTTGTCCTTGACCTCAATTTCACGGTCTAGTGGCCACGTTAAGTTTTTCTGCTTAAGTCCATTTCTCAATAACTAGAAGTGGTAGGTTGATAATATTTGGTATGTAGGTTGATCTTGGGTAGTACATGTCAGTCTGGCATGTGACTTTTGTCCTTGACCTCAATTTCACGGTCCAGTGGCCACTCACGTTAAGTTTTTCTGCTTAAGTCCATTTCTCAATAACTAGAAGTGGTAGGTTGATAATATTTAGTATGTAGGTTGGTCTTGGGTAGTACATGTCAGTCAGGCATTTGACTTTTGTCCTTGACCTCAATTTCACGGTCTAGTGGCCACGTTAAGTTTTTCTGCTTAAGTCCATTTCTCAATAACTAGAAGTGGTAGGTTGATAATATTTGGTATGTAGGTTGGTCTTGGGTAGTACATGTCAGTCTGGCAGGTGACTTTTGTCCTTGACCTCAATTTCACGGTCTAGTGGCCACGTTAAGTTTTTCTGCTTAAGTTCATATCTCAATACCTAGAAGTGGTAGGTTGATAATATTTGGTACATAGGTCTTGGGTAGTACATGTCAGTCTAGCAGGTGACTTTGGTCCTTGACCTCAATTTCATGGTCTAGTGAGCACGTTCACTTTTCTGATTAGTTCACTTAGATTTCACATCAATTTAGAGGCCAGCAGGGACGGGCGAGACATCTTTAAGGGTCATCACTTGTTTTTTTTAGTCTTTAGTCAAAAAGAGTTTGTTATGTAAAACAGGCATTATCATATATATTAGAAGATTTCAGTAAAATTTTTTATTTGAAGAAAAAATAAAATAATTTTCCTACCTACCTACCCATTACCTGAACAACCCAGTCGGGGAGGGGAAACAAAAATATTTTTAATGTTGGCCTAATTTTAAGAGACTTGTTACACTCCATTCTATTTTCAGTCGTTATCACTCATTTGAAAAAAATATGTGTCTGAATAAAAGTGAAAGATGGACAGTGTGGGATTGTATGAAACTTCATTGTGATGAATAAAAATTGTTGGAAAATGGTGCCATGTTTTTTTTCACATTCAAGTAAAAGGGCTATCTGTTCATATTTTTCGAGTGTGTTCAACCGTGGGGTCAAAAACTTGTACGCCCTCCACACACTCTATTTAATTACAAAAAGGTAAATAACTACAGTAGGATCAGCATTCTATCGATTTCTGTTCATGTCAAACAATGACATATTCTGAAGTGTTTGAAACTGAAATTTAATGTATCATGTTCCTCTCATTTGGTGTGCTTAACGTCAGATACCAAATCATCGATTGTTTCGACAACCTGGTTTGACAAACCTTTATTACCTTTGGCCTTCCCATGATGCACTGAAAAATACGACTGCTCGCATGTAACCCTATAGTGTCAACTTCCGCCTTTTATTTCCAAGTACATTTATATTGATCATATGACTTCAAAAGTTCACTACTCGTGATACCATTTAGCTTGCTGAGCTCGCTATGAAACATTGACATAGTAAGTATTTTGTAAAAGTTCCATTTGGCACAAGTTACAACTAGAAGTGGTGCCATCAGAAAAGATGGCAATCCCCACACTCACCTGTTTGACACAGAAAACAGTCGTTATAGACCCTTGAGGTAATTTTCCTCAGCATTTTAAAAATCAAATTATTGATAGTCACTATTTTTACTAAGAAAGTATACAATGATATACTGCTTCTAGGTAGAATTTCCAAAAATGAGTGGTCTTTGACACTTTCAGGAAATTTACCAAATTTGGAATCAATTATTTTGTAGATCCAATTGGTGAAAATGATTGCCCTAATAGAAACAAATCCTAACAGTATGGTTGCTAGGTAGAATTCCCAAAAAATAAGTGGTCTTTGAGACTTTCAGGAAATTTACCAAAATTGGAATCAACTATTTTTGAAATTCAATTGGTGAAAATGTTAGTCCTAATTGAAAAAAATTACTACATGTATGGTTGCTAGGTAGAATTCCAAGAAATAAGTGGTCTTTGAGACTTTCAGGAAATTTACCAAAGTCGGAACCGGAATCAAAATTCTGAAACTTTATTGCACATCTTCAGACTATATGCAACAATTCTATTACAAAATTAAAACACTAAACCCAAAAATGAAGGAGGAGTTCCACTGAAAAGCTCACAGTTGTCAAAATAGACATCTTGGGGCCTCTTTTTTGCACCAAGACCAATATCAAAAATCCGAAAGCTTATTGCGCATCTGCAGCATATATGCAGCAATTCTATAACAAAATTAAAACACTAAATCCAAAAATGTAGGAGGAGTTCTACTGACAAGCTCACATATATAAAATAGACATCTTGGGGCCTCTTGTTTGCACCAACACCAATATCAAAAATCCGAAAGCTTATTGCGCATCTGCAGCATATATGCAACAATTTTATAACAAAATTAAAACACTAAATCCAAAAATGAGCGAGGAGTTCCACTGAGAAGGTCCATCTAACGGACAGACGGACGGACGGACGGATGGGAGGAAAACAATATCCCCGCATTTTCTTCAGAAAAGTGCGGGGATAATTATGTCTATCATGTCTATGCTTATTCCATCAAACAAAGGGGTGCCAAATGGTATCATCTTCAATGAACACTAGTCTAGGGGTGCTGTTGTTCGGATAACGTGTAATTTGGAAATAAAATTCTGGTACCTCACAGTTCAACACAGGTAAGTGAGAAGTGTTCACCAGTCACACAAAAGCTGTCTCCAAATGAGCGCCGTCTAGTGTTTATTGAGAATGCTACAATGTACAAAAGGAACTCTTTTCAAAAATTTAGTTTGTTGTTAAAAAAAAATTGTTAACACTTGAATGTCAAAAAATGACGAAAATTGCCTTTTTTCAACAGAGGTACCTGCACTGATATATGAAATTGATTAAATCTCTTATTAAAATGTTATTGGGCAGATATTTTACCATCATATCTTGCAGTCTAAGTATTGAAAGTATAGGAATCAATCCATGAATGTGTATCTCGTATAATTTACAAAACTACCAAATTGATTCAACTAATTTTTTTTTTGTTTTTACCTTATCATAATTAAACTTTGATGAAGAAAAAAAGATAAATTCATCATTTTGTTTATTCTTTAAAAGGCCAGGTCTTTCTTTTCTGCATAGTGTTAAAACGAAGTTGAATAATTCATACATGTATATAAATGGTCCGGAAATAAACCACTATTTTAAATGGGGTACCTAAAGTTGAAAATACGCTTGAAAAGAACATTTTGTTTCTAAATTTCTCATTTTATTTTCTGTATCGATGGTTTTGAACATCGGTTACTTGAAAGTGGTCAAAGGTTATAAGGGGGTTGTAAAGGGGGGTCCTCAACACGAAAGAACGTGCTTAAAAATTGCCAAAAACGAATCACGAGTGATAAAAATGGCCAATCACGGAACACGGAAAATTGATGATCGTAGTTCATCGAAAACTTGATCCTATTTAAAGTTTTTTTACCTGAAAGCTCTTAAAATCAATGGAAATCTATGAAATTTTGCTCTGTGATACTTTCCGGTACCGTTACAATTCTAATTGTAACAAGTCCCGATTTTTTTACAGGAAAATGAACACGCACGAAGTATAAAATATCCAAAACGAATCACGAGATCAAAATATGGACAACAACGAAGCACGTAGAATAATACCGACACGAAAACACGAGGAATAAAAACACAAAACACGAAAACACGAATTGATAAAACGCCAAAAACGTTGCACGAAAATAACCCTTTACCACCCTCTTATAATATTTCAGACAAAATGAATATGTCCAGTCACTTTGATAAGTGTGTTGCCAAAAAAATGGTCGAATTGAATTTGTAATATTTAGTTTGTCCCGTCAGCATCCGAATTTAGATACATATCTTGGTATTTTTGAAGGGTGTCATCAAACTTTTCATACAGATGCATCTTTGGCAATCTCACAGCCTCCAAGAAATTTAGGTCTCTTTGACCTATATTTTCCACTTGATTGTTGATTGTCTTTATTCAATTTTAGGTCCAATTTCATATCTCATTACTGTACATGTAGGATCGTGCATGCATCTCTGTCTGGTGGTAGGTCAGCATCCAGGAAAAATGAGGTACTTTGACCTATATTTTCCTCATGACTGACTTACATTGAAGTTTTCGTCCGTGATCAAATCTCGGTAACTGTACATGGTAGGATCATCTAACCTTCCATGTACATGTGCATCTTTGGTGGTAGATAAGCATCCAGGCAAAATAAGGTCACTTTGAATTATATTTTTTGTCTGATCAACTTAATTTAAGAAATAATTTTTTGGCGCTTGAATATACTGATTTTACCACAGGTTGGCCCTTTATGTTGAATATTTTACCCTGAGCGGCAGCGAGGGGTAAAATATCAACATACACGTGTAAAGGGCCAACCCGTGGTAAAATCAATATATATTCAAGCTCTCGGGAATTATTTCGATTCTAATAGGACAAATAATGCTTTTTTTAATGAAGCACTATTAGGCAGAGTTGAATAATTGCTGTTTTGCCAATTGATCATGAACATACTAAGAGAACTGAAAAACATCCATAAATTTGATGATAATTTTTACATATATTTTTATGTGGACTTGAAAGCTATTGAAAATACAAAATTGAAAGTAGAAATATTTATAAGTACCTTTATTTTCATTTCCAATTGCATGTTTATGTGTGATGAATATTGGAACAGCCTTGAATATTTAAGAAATAATTCATGCAGGTATATGGTTATTGGAAATTGTAACCATGGGCTGGGCCTTTATATTCGAATTTAACCCAGAGCATTAGCGAGGGGTTAAATTTACAAATATAAAGGCCAAGCCCATGGTTAAATGACAATAACCATATATACCTGCCATGAATTATTTCGATTCTAATATGACAGAAAATGGAATTTTCCATTCTGAAGCGACCTAAGAGAAATACAGATTTCTCGTCTTCATTGCCGTCTGTGTCTATGACGTCACAATACACAATCTGACGTTTTCAATCAAATGCAAGTTCAAAATTCAAATTGAAGGCAAAACAATAAACACTTGTGTGTCTGAATGGCATGATTTAGTTTACAATTGTTCTTAACTTTAAATTCCTTCTGGCTTCATAAACTAAGACAAACAAAATTAAAAATATCGTTGTTTTTCATCCCGTTCACCGTACTCATATTCCGATACCATTTGCGCATGTGCAATTAGCGAAATATATGGTTATCCACTATTATACTGGTTGACGATTAACAAGAGCCATGTTAGAATTAGCGATTTTACCACAGGTTTGAACACAAAAGCGTTTAAGAGACGTCTTGTTAGAATCAAGTTTACGTCCAAGTTCAGATCTCTGTAACTGTACAAACCTGGCATGTGCATGCATCTTTTGTGGAAGGTGAGCATTCAGGCAAAATAAGTTAACTTTGACTTATGTTTTCTGTCTGATCGATTAAATTGAAGTTCAAGTCAAAATCTTTCCCAAAATAGGCTGAAAATGGTCAAACTTCCACTTTTCCCAAGTTTTCGAATACCTAGTAATTTAGTGGAAGACTATTTGATCAGTGATGTGGCTAAAACTACTCTAATTGAAAAATAGTTGTTTTATTTTTACAAAATTTGACAATCAAAACATCTTCTGAGGTATAATAAATTCAACTAAAACTACAGAATTCTCAAAATCGAAATTCATTGAAATAAGTAAAATCTGGTGATAATTTATGTCACAGTGATGTCATAAACCAAGTGAAAACTTTGAAAAAGTGTAAGTTTGACCATTTTCAGCCTATTTTAGGCAAAATATCTTAAGTTGCAGCCTACAAACTGAGTTTTCTCAATATTTTAGTAAACCCATAACAGCCTTTCATATCAAATAACTTTGAAAATCAACTCAGGCCATACAAAATTAATTAATTGGTACTCAGGCCATTTTTCATTGAAACAGATGAGGGAGGGAGGTATTTATGCCCCGGCCGCTGGGCGGTCGGGGGCGTTAAGGTTTACCCTGATCTGTACGTCCGTACGTAAATCTTTTTGGTTTCCAGATGATAACTTGAGTATCCTGCATCCGATCAAAACCAAACTTGGTCACATGCTTACTTATCACCCAAGACAGAACCCTATCGATTAAAGGGTTGGTACCCCCAAGGTCAAGGTCAAAGTTGTTAAAAATAGACTAAAATTTCTATAATTTTTTTTTTTCCGGATGATAACTTGAGTATACTACATAGGATCAAAACCAAACTTGGTCACATGCTTGATTATCACCCAAGACAGAACCCTATCGATTTCCGGGTAGGTACCCCCAAGGTCAAGGTCACAGTTGCTAAAAAAGACTAAAATTTCAATAAATTTTTGGTTTCCAGATGATAACTTCAGTATACTACATCGGATCAAAACCAAACTTGGTCACATGCTTGCTTATCACCCAAGACAGAACCCTATTGATTTCCGGGTTGGTACCCCCAAGGTCAAGGTCACAGTTGCTAAAAATAGACTAAAATTTCAATAAAATTTTGGTTTCCGGATGATAACTTGAGTATACTACATCAGATCAAAACCAAACTTGGTCACATGCTTACTTATTGCAGAAGACAGAACCCTATCGATTTCCGGGTTGTTACCCCCAAGGTCAAGGTCACAGTTGCTAAATATAGACTAAAATTTCAATAAAATTTTGGTTTCCGGATGATAACTTGAGTATACTGCATAGGATCAAAACCAAACTTGGTCACATGCTTGCTTATCACCCAATACAAAAGCCTATTGATTTCCGGGATGGTACCGCAAGGTCAAGGTTACAGTTGCTAAAAATAGATTAGTATTACATATAAGACTGTTTCTCAGATTATTTGTTGGAACTGTATATTATATCAAAACCAAACCAGTTCCAGTGCCTATTTATCACAGGAGAAAGATCCTTTTTATAATTATTTGATATATATATAGTATACATAGTTATGCCTTTAATAATGTAAGGTTTTCGATTGCAAGGAGGCGGGGGCATCCGTGTCCCATGGACACATTCTTCCATATTTTTTTTTATCTTTTTATTTGCCAAAAAATAGATGAGGCAGCTTTTTACATTGTAAAAACCACAAAAAAGTAGTGAGGGAGGTGATTTTTTATTTTTATTTTATTGAAATGGCAAAAAATAGGGTCAATGAGGGGCTTTTTTCAAGCCACCAACTAGATGAGGGAGGGCCTGAGAACCAATCAATTTTTTTTTCATGGCCTCATCTTTGTATTTTCTTGTGGCTTGGATATCAATGAGCTTAATCTAAAGTATAATATCATCCAAATTCAATGAGTAAATGAATTTGCATGCAAATTCGAAGATTTGTTCTGATCAAAATTTTTTGTTGGGGTTATTTTCCTTAATAAATTTAAAAAAATTTTGGCTCTATCAAATTCAAATTTTTAAATTTGGCAAATTTATATAGACCCTGTCATGATAAGTGCCCGCAAAAATCATGTCATACGAAAATTAATTGAGAATATATAGTGTTGTATTTTACCCACTCAGAGTTACATGTATCTTTAAAGGGTCAACAAGACGTCTATGCATGTTTTTAAAATACAGAAATGCAGGGTTTTGCATTTCCAGGGCAGTGGGGCACATAGCTATGTGTAGCAATCTTGCAATCTCAGATTTTTATCCTTCATGAACCTAATGTCTTTTAGTCAGAATATCCTGTCAATTTTGGGGGTACAATGTATATAGGAATCGCCCTGTCTGTCTCTCTGCAGTCCGTCCGTCGGTCTGTCTGTCTGTCCTCCTGTCCACACTTCTTGTAAGGGCAACTCCTCTTCAACCACTTGAAGGATTTTGATGAAACTTTACACAAAGGAAGGACACTATATATAGATAAAGGAATATAATTTTTGTCTGAAACCAGGAAGGAGAGATAATTTGACTTTGACTTTTCTTTGATTCCCTATGTATGGGTTACGTCATAAGCGCAACTCCTCTTAAATCACTGGAAGGATTTTGATAAAACTTCACACGAAGGAAGAACGCTTTATGGAGATGTGAATGAAGGAATATAATCATTGTCCGAGACCAGGAGGGGGAGATAATTTGACTTTTCTTTGATTCCCTATGTATGGGTTAATAAATGTCATAAGCGCAACTCCTCTTAAATCACTGGAAGGATTTTGATGAAACTTTATACAAAGGAAGGATACTTCATGGAGATGTGAATGAAGGAATATAATTATTGTCCGAAACCATGAAGGGGAGATACAATGTAATTTGACTGACTTTTCTTTGATTCCCTAAGTATTGGTTACCTCATAAGCACAACTCCTCTTAAACCACTGGAAAAATTTTGATGAAACTTAACACAAAGGAAGGACACTAGTATATAGAGATGTGCATGAAGGGATATAATTACTGTCCTAAACTAGGAAGGGGAGGTAATCTGACTGGAACTTTCATTGATTCCTGACTTTGACAATTTTGCAAAGAAATAATTCAGGGCATAGATATTATGAAATCAAGCTGGGGGAAAGATTGTATTCCTCTTCAAAACACGTTGAAATGCAATTTCTCTTAAACTTATGATTTTTGTGTAAAATGTGAAAAAGCAAAAAAAAAAAGAGTAATTTTGTTTTTTTCTGATATTGACAGTATTTTCACTGGCACTCTTATGAAAAATTCTTTTGTGAAGATTATATATCGTTGTGTCCATACTTGTGTTGTGTCCATACTTGTGTTGTGTCCACACCTGTGTTGTGTCCACAAGCACTTAAATTTGCACTTGCCATAAAGATTCAGGGTTCAATGAGTGGGGATATATTTGGCTGCCATTTGGTAACAGCTCTTGTTTAAACTGTTTTTATAACTCTTTGATTTACTAGCCCAGAGGGGCTCTCAAGATCCAATATATCACTATCCCAAACTCCATCTTACTAGTTCTCAATAGAAGATTCAGTATTGGAAAAGTAAAATATATAACTAGCCCGAACTCAATTTTACTAGCACCTATAGAAGATTCAGTATTCACTATTCAGCAGGTAAAAAATTTTATCAAGCCCTTTGAATCAGTGGTGGATAAATGCCTCCCCCTTAGGTTGGAAAATAAAATTCCATGGGGTTTTTATACCCCGCCACACGAAGTGGCTTGGTACAGTAGTCCCTCCATTATAAGACCACCCATGCTGCAAAGAGAATGTTGTCTTATAATGGAGGCGGTCTGATTTGGGAGGTATTAAACTAAGATGGGTTCTCAAGGATGGATTTTAAATCAATTATTACAAGCATTTATGGTTGCAATGACAGTATCATAGTATTAATTCGGTTAAGTTTTCATGCTTTTTTTAGCTCACCTGGCTATGCCAGGGTGAGCTTTTGCCATCACTTTGCATCCGTCGTCCGTCCGTTCGTCCGTCCGTAATCTTTTCATTCAAAGATCTTCTCCTCCGAAACCACTGGGCCAATTGAAACCAAAGTTGGCCACAATAGTCCTTGGGTGGTCCCCTTTAAAAATTGTGTCGCTCAGTTCTGTACGTCATCCAAGATGGCCGCCAGCTGGGACCAAAATTTAACATTGGACCCTATGGAAAAAAACGTTTCAAATTCTTTTTCTCTGAAACTACTGGGCCAATTGGAACCAAACTTGGTCACAATAGTCCTTGGGTGGTCCCTTACAAAAAAGGTGTTTTTTAGGTCCGCCCGATTTCCAAGATGGCGGCCAGCGGGAAACATAGTTTTAACATTGGACCCTATGGGAAAACACTTTCAAAGATCTTCTGCTCTGAAACTACTGAGTCAATTGGAACCAAACTTGGCCACAATAGTCCTTGGGTGGTCCCTTACAAAAAAGGTGCTTTTTAGGTCCGCATGATTTCCAAGATGGCCACCAGCGGGAAACATAGTTTTATCATTGGACCCTACGGAAAAACATTTTCAAAGATCTTCTCCTCTGAAACTACTGAGCTAATTGGTACTAAACTTGGCCACAATAGTTTTTGGGTGGTCCCTTACAAAAAAGGTGTTTTTCAGGATTGCACTACATTCAACATGGCCGCCAGCGGGGGGCATAGTTTTAACATTGGACCCTATGGGAAAACACATTCAAAGATCTTCTCCTCTGTAACTACTGGGCAAATTGGAACCAGACTTGGCCACAATAGTCCTTGGGTGATCCCTTACAAAAAAAGTGTTTTTAAGGTCTGCGCGAATTCCAAGATGGTCGCCCAGCGGTAAACATAGTTTTAACATTGGAGCCTATGGGAAAACACTTTCAAAGATCTTCTTCTCTGAAACTACTGAGCAAATTGGAACCAAACTCGGTCACAATAGTCCTTGGGTGGTTCCTTACAAAAAGGGTGTTTTTTAGGTCCGTGCAATTTCCAAGATAGCTGCCAGTGGGGAACATAGTTTTAACATTGGACCCTATGGGAAAACATTTTCAAAGATCTTCTTCTCTGAAACTACTGAGCCAATTGGTACCAAACTTGGCCACAATAGTCTTTTGGTTGTCCCTTACAAAAAAGGTGTTTTTCAGGATTGCGCTAGAATCAACATGGCCGTCAGAGGGGGACACAGTTTTAACATTGAACCCTATGGGAAAGCACATTCAAAGATCTTCTTTTCTGAAACTACTGGGCCAATAGGAACCAAACATCGCCACAATAGTTGTTAGGTGGTCCTTTGCAAGAAATGTGTTTTTCAGGTCAGTGCTATATTCAAGATGGCCACCAGCGGGAAACATAGTTTTAAAAAATTGGATCCTATGGGAAAACATTTTCAAAGATCTTCTTCTCTGAAACTACTGAGCCAATTGATACCAAACTTGGCCACAATAGTCTTTGGGTGGTTCCTTACAAAAAGGTGTTTTTCAGGATTGCGCTACATTCAACATGGCTGCCAGCGGGGGATATAGTTTTAACATTGGACCCCCTAGTATGGGAAAACACATTCAAAGATCTTCTCCTCTGAAACTACTGGGCCAATTGAAACCAAACTTGGCCACAATAGTCCTTAGGTGGTCCTTTGCAAAAAATGTGTTTTTCAGGTCAAGATGGCTGCAAGGGGGAAACATAGTTTTAACATTGGACCCTATGGGAAAACACTTTCAAAGATCTTCTTCTCTGAAACTACTGAGCCAATTGGAACCATACTTGGCCACAATAGTCCTTAGGCGGTCCCTTGCAAAAAAAGGTGTTTTTCAGGATCGCACTATATCCAACATGGCCGCCAGTGGGGAACATAGTTTTAACATTGGACCCTATGGGAAAACACATTCAAAGATCTTCTCCTCTAAATGTACTGAGCCAATAGACCATATCCAAGTTCTGGTATTCAGATTCACCAGTTGTTGTTTGTCCGCCCTACGTCACAAACGTGTCCGCCCCATGTGACCACCTTCATGACGTTTTAGGATATATGACGTGACGTTTTCTATACTGTGACGTATTTCACAGTAATCTGGTAAATCCTAATTACCATAGGTCGGATATGGTCTATTGGAACAAAACTTGGCCGCAATAGTCATTGAGTGGTCCCTTGCAAAAAGGTGTTTTTCAGGTCAGCACGATATCCAATATGGCAGCCAGCAGGGAACTTAGTGTTTCCCATGGGGTCCAATGTTAAACTAACAGAGGTCTTCTCCGCTTTAACTAATTAGGGATATTGGATTTATAGTTTAATTATATATAAGGGCTCTTTAACATAAAATGTCTATGTTAATCAAGGGCCAGGTGAGCGATACAGGCTCTTGAGAGCCTCTTGTTTAATTATGACAAGGAAAAAACTTTCTACTGGTTAGGCCCTATCAAGTTAATATGAGGATTCTCATCCACCTGTAACAAAAAATCTGGGGCGGGTGGGAGGG
>MJUU01046772.1:6634-25728 GCA_002080025.1 Modiolus philippinarum | reverse complement strand
TCTTCAGTTGAAGGTTTTCCAAATGTTTTGTTTGATCATGACTGAACAAATATAACCTGTCGAAATGGGCATCTGCAATCAACTACAGAAACCAAACCCACAGTAGATTTGTATTCTACTATTTTAACATTAATTTCAGTTGGAACCATACTTTTGAAATTGCGGTTTGGTTAACGGGAATATATATGTAAATTACGGGTTGTAACAATCAAATCCCGATAGAGACAGGCTGGTGGAGAAAAAGTCATAAGGAAAATATAATTTTTACAATCTGAGGTATATTATATTATATCATATTATAGTAGGTATCCGAGGAGGGAAAAATGCTTAGGATCTAGTGAACTGAAAAGTTTTAATACATACTGGCCTCTCACTGATACGGTCGATGTCTACTTAAATTTATGATGATTCTGGACCAAATCCTCCGGGAAGTTTTGAGTTTGATTTTTCTTCCGTAGTGCGGCAGTGTTCTACCAGCAGACTAGGCTACTTTATCTAGCCGGCAGTTTAGCGGCGAGCGCCCCTTGACCCATCTTTCAAAATTACGTATTGTCATATTCTCTTTTTTCAAGATTGTGGTCATGGAGTTAGTAGTCTACCTGTATAGGCTTTTATTCGTATGTTTACTTAACTATAAGGAAACGGGACAGATAAAGGGGAGGTTTTGGTACCAATAAACCGGTTTAACCCTACCGCTGGCTTTTGCTAGTGCCGGTACCAAGTCCGTTTCTCTTTTGTCTAATTTGTTTTTTTCTACGTGTAGTTCCTAGCAGATTGTTGCATGTAATTATAATTTTCAGCCATTGTATGTGTTTCCTGTTGTCCCTTTTGTTTCATTTAGGATGTTTGGATATAACAATATCAAAGTTTCAGATAATGTGCCATTTTTGTTAAATATTTAACAAAGATGTTAAACTATATCATGTTAATTGTCTTGCTGTTATTTGTAATACTGAACACTTGTATGTAATATCTGTATATATATATGTTTGTATATATATTTATCTTTATTTGTGTTCTCCTGTTACACAGTACTCTGCAGCTGAGTTATGATTTCTAAATAAACTAAAGAAACTAAACAAAACTATCTAAATATTCTAATACTTACAACAGCAAAAGATTAGGGAACTTGTCAAATTCCTCATTACTAAGACTTGTCAAAACGTTGTCGTCGAGGTTTCTAATAGAATAAAAATGTTATTACTCTACTTTGTACTTAAAGAAATTTTATTGTTCAAATATTAAATGGACATATTGGACCGTTGTTAAATTTCTTGGTTTTACCATATATTTGTAGAGATTTGTCTCATGTGCATTTACTCCATATCCCTTCATTGATTATATAGAATTATTTATTAATAAATTATGACAGGATTTCATTTGCTAGCTGTGTAAACAACTCAAAACCAACGCTCATGCATTGTTAATATATCGCATATGAAGTCAACAAAGTGAAAATAAATTGTTACACTTCGTAAGGTCCTAATCATTCCTGTACTCCGATGTTTTTGAAGTGGAGCAATAAACAGCCAATATTTGAAAATATTCCGTTTCAAATTTTAAAAAAAATTAATTGAAAACAAGAGTTATTCATTCTGAAACTTACTTTTTAAGTAGAGTTTATCTTTTTGCAAACGGAATTCTAGGATCTATCAACAATGGCTTTGAGATAACGCTCTCAGTGAAGAAGGTGTCATTTTATAAGAATTTCAGATTGTGACATAACAAGGATTTGGACAGTTATAAATAAGGTATCAGTGTGCATCAGAACTCTTTGAAAATTCTCAAGGCATGGTTAGTATCCTAAACAAACGTTGGGAGAGTAAGTAACAACAATGCTTATAAAATTCATGCAACAATTAGAAATGCTTTCTATAGGACAACTACAAACTGACAGAAGGGATATTCTTCTGTTGTCGAGTATATTTGATTTAAATGCTGCTGATGAGAGGTTACTCCCAAGGTTGGGTTCAATTACTTTGAAAAGTAATTAAATATTTTCAATTACATTTTAATTTTCCTCAATTAAATTACATTGCAAATACGGTGATTTTTTGGAAGTATTTGATTATTTTCAAACACTTTTAAAAGGTGATTTAATACATTGAATTTGATTTTTAAAGAAAAAAAATCAACAAATCGATCGTCTAAATATATACTCTGTCTAAAAGAATGTTATTTTTGAAGGGTACTGTAGTTCTAAATTATAGGACGATTACATATTACAATTGTCTTTGTAGTTTGCATGAATAGATTAACCATTGCTTGTTTTCCCATTCATTTGTAGAGATTTTGTCTCATTTGCATTTACTCCATATCCTTTCATTGTTAACAGAGAATACAAATAAATAAATACAAATAGATATAAAGATTTTAGGTAAAGCAGATGGATACAGTATTTATTTTTCATCACCGATTCTGCAGTTTTCTTTTCAATGTCTTTCTACAAGGTATTTCTACAGGAGCTGAGTTGCACACAATGTTTCTATTTGCATCTAGGTTTTTTTTTGGGGGGGGGGGATATGAAATTCATTCAACGTTCTCAAAGAAAAAATGAGCCGGGACAGACAATATTTAAACTAGTTCAAATTAAATCAGTAATACATGTACACTTGTATGGGAACATAATTAGGCACGTTGTCTTTGAGGCCATTAATGTCTGGGCATTGGATTATATATTTATGTGTTAATCCACTGATTGTCTATAATCATTAATGATTAAATAAACACTACAAATATTTTACATGTCCAATTATGTTAATCTAAAAATTAATTAGACTGATTGCTGCAACGCACCATCTCTGGCAATGTTTTTGGAATGTATTTGAAAAGTAATTGTAATTGCATCATTTTTTTCAAATTCTATTTAAATATTTTCAAATACTTGTAACTGACTTGTAACTCAATTGCAAATACTTCCAATTTCTTCAGAAATTGTAATTGATTGCAATCAAATGAAATTACTTATTGCAAATACCCCATCTCTGGTTACTCCAAGCATTACAAAATTTACTATTTTATGCAACTTCGATATTTTTTGTATTTTGAACCATGGGTGGATGCCACTGCTGGTGAACGGTGGACCAGAGGTCCCGATGTTATTCAACAGCCCAATAGTCAAACTTGTCTGACATGAATATTTTACCTTGCGTGTTATAGACATTTACTGTTTTTATCAAAATTCTAACCACTTAAACATACTGAGGCTTCGTTGCGTGTATGGCACTAGGTAGATATCCTTGGAACTGGATTTGGCATCCTTTTTTTGATATTTGTTTGGAAATGAGCACCTCTTTTTGGACTACTTTTGGATTATGGCTTCCTATATTATAGACAACGGCTGTAGAATACCGAAGGAACAAAGGAGTGAAATTTACAAAACTCGAAGTCTAAAGACATGACAAAACGAGAACACAGAAAACAATGACGTTAGACACAAAATAATGACGCTAGACAGATACAAAGCACGGAGATAGAAATCACAACATTCAAAACAAAGGCACTCACATTGTGAACTCCAGTGAAATTGAGAGTGACATCAGGTGCTCCGGAAGGGTAAGCATGTCCTGCTCTGTTTACAGCACCCGTCAGTCTACGGTACATAACAGTTTACATCCCAGGCAGAAAATGCATCACATTCATAGGCAGGTTTCAGGCCAATGTCTTGTCTCATTCTTGACTGATGTAAGTCTGAGTGTTCATCGAGGGTCAGTTTTTTTTTATTAAGGTTGAGTTTTCAAATTATCAAAATTAGGCAAACAAAATAATGCTCAACATACACCATTGCTAGGGACCGTTTTGAACTAACTATAAGGTATGTGCGAAGCTTATTGTTGAAGGCTTCAAGATTAATAATAATAATAAGAGCGTTGTTTTATGGCTTACGATGTATTAGTAGAATATGACTGATATGTATTTACTCAATATCCTTTCATTGTTCATCACAGTAGGAAACATGGAATACTTTGTAGTGAAGGTGGAGTGCTGATGATTGGATGATGTTTGTAAGCTGAATAAAAAATATTAAAGTAACCAGAGATAAAGCAAGACAATAAACAACCTACCGGCTACTGAACAATGGCAGTAGAATACCGAAAGGTTAAAGCACAATATAACATAAATCAAAGTCAAAAGATGAGGCAAAAGCAAGAATGCAAGACGACAGAAGACCAAAGGCACTACACATCCCTAAAACACTACAAATACAACACATAAAGCTAAAGCACTAACAGTGTGAACTCTCAAAAACAGAGTGACATTAGGTGTTCCAGTAGGGTAAGCATTGTCTGCTCTACATACAGCACGCGCTGCACTGTCAAATTTGGGAAGACGTGAATCTAGCTGGAAATTGTTGTTTTCAATTGTAAAACCGTCATTTTATATATATTTATGATGTCATGTTACGCCGATAGAATTTCTGAATGGACAAAATTAACAACTGTCGAACATATCCTGACTCAGCAGTTTTTGTGACAGTAATTTTGCTCTCTCCACAAAGTAACTGTATGAACTACAAGCTTTTCAGTAACGAACTGATTATGAAATATACACTCAATATGCTTGGAGAGGTAGGTATAATGCTACTGAGAAAGTGGAAATTCACAATTGGTAAGTCAGTCAACATGCCATATAACCTAGATTTCAGCAGATCTTTTCAAAAAGCTATTACGATAAAAATTAGTCGTAAGTCTTTAACATTTCATATAGACTTATGATTAGAATTTGTCGTAAGATTTTTTTTTGTGAAAAGGCTGCTGACATCCATGAAACAAAACGGACAACAGGAAACACCCACAATGGCTGAAAATTATAATTACATGCCACAATCTGCAAGGGAAATAATACACAGGAAAAACACAAATAAGACAAAAGACAAACGTAAACAACTATAGGAACTCGGGACAGCCGGACTTGGTACCGGCACTGGCAAAAGCCAGCGGTAGGGTTACACCGGTTTATGGGTACCCAAATCTCCCCTTTATCTGTCCCGTTTCCCTATAGTATAGTAAACATACGAATAAAACCCAATACTGGTAGACTACTAACTCCATGACCACAATTTTGAAATGAGAGAATATGACAATACGTAATTTTGAAAGATTGGTCAAGGGGTGCTCGCCGCTAATCTGCCGGCTAGCTAAAGGAGCCTAGTCTGCAGATAGAACACTGTCGCACTACGGAAGAAAAATCAAACTCAAAACTTCCCGCAGGATTTGGTCAAGAATCGTCATATATTTCAGCAGACATCGGAAGTATCAGTGAGAGGCCAGTATGTATGTAAAATTTTCAGGTCACTAGATCTCAAAGCTAATTTAACGGATGCAAGCAGAGTCTCTTGTCAATATTCCCTATTACGCAAAGAATGTAAGTTACGTCCCAGCTTTTCTGGATTTTTAATTAGTTTCTGGCATTTTTAACAACATTACCGTAAAAACGGGGATTAGAAATGCCCTTAGTAATAAGCTGTTTGCGAGTAACGCAATATATAGATATTAAATATTCATATCTGTTATAAAACTTCTTAAAGGTATTCAGTAATTTATGAAATATGTAACCCTGTCGTGAAAGTTTTGTTGTGATAGTAAGGTTACGTTCATTAAAATCGTCAAGAGTAGAACAAACACGTGCAAATCGTACTAGTTGAGAAATGTACACCCCGTACGATGGAGCTTGAAGAACGTCGCCGTCAAGAGAAGGGAAGTTAGTTATAGTGAAATCAAAATCATCCCTTTTATTATATATTTTAGTTATTATTTTGCCAGCGTCAATGATGATAGTTAGATCTAGAAAAGGGCAGTATTTGGAATCATTGTTAGCTTTATTTCATTTCAGCTCTTGTGGGTTAATCATGTCTACAAAATCTATAAACTGGGGATTGTCAATAGTAAGGATATCGTCAACATACCTGCTGTTATTATTGAAAATAGAAATAAGATTATCACTGTTTTGTATGGTTTCGTTTTGAAGATTTTTCATGAAGTCTCGTTCGTAACAGAACAGAAAAAGATCTGCAATGAGTGGTGCACAATTTGTACCCATGGTAATACCTATGACCTGTTTATAAAAAGTGTTGCCAAAACGAACAAAAATGTTGTCCAGAAAAAGATTGGGTGCATTAATCGTGTCATCACATGTCCAGGAACAATAATTATTGTATATAATATTAGAGAAGATTTTTGTTAGAACAAATAAACTGCAGGCCAGAAAATTTATAAGACCATTTAATAAGTTGTCCCAATTTTGACTTATTCAACTTATGTGGAAGAGTAGTGTAAAGTGTGGAAAAATCATAACTGTCGACGAATGAGACTGGTCTTTGAATAGATTGTATTTTATCCAAAACTTCAATTGAATTTTTAACACTCCAAAAGTAATTTACACCAGAGTTTTGGTAAGTTTTTTAACAGTATTTAATAACCAACTCCTTTATACAAGTAAGTGAACTAGTTAAATGGATGGATAAATTAGTAGTAGAACACTTACTAGATGCCGAAATAAAACGGTGTTTGAAGGGATTTTTGTGAAGCTTAGGAATCCAGTACATGGTAGGCAAGGTGTTGTCTTTAGGTGGAACTTTAAGCATTTCTGTATCCTTATAATGTTGTTGCGTTAACGTTTTTTCGTCCCAATCGGTACGTTTGAAAGTGTCTGACTTGTCCAGTTCCATGTCTGTCAATGTATAACAAAAGTTCGAGGTGTCAAGCAGAATAGGGTGTATCAGTAGTTTTTTTTTAATTTCAAGTTTAATCAGGTAGATCCGATGGAAATATTCTTTAAATCTTAGGATAGTAAGAGAAAATTCATCATATATATATCTGAAGCTGAAAGTAAAGGTATGATATAGTTTATTTATCTATTTATTTATTTTTATTTTTTGAATAACGACTATAATCTGAATAAAAAGAAGGTAAGGAACCAGATATAAATCATGGCAATCAGTGATCTACTAGCTACATAATTATGACTGCAACCTGAATAAAAAGCATTGTAGGGGAACAGGAGCAAATAATGACAAAAAGCGACCGACTAACTTCAGAGTAATGACTGTACTCTATCTATAAATCAAAGTAAGGAGCCATAAATAAATCGTCGAAATGAACGACATATTGGTTACTGAATTAAAACTAAATTCAGAATAAAAAAGAAAGTAAGTAACCAGAGAAAACTCATAGCAATCAGCGACTTACTGGATACTGAATTATGACACTAATCTGAATAAAAGACAAAGCAAAGAACCAGGGTTTGATAATGACAATCAGCGACCCATTGCCTACTGAATTTTGAATTTTCTTACTTTGAAGGCTGTTATTGACTGCGACGCACATGATTATATTATACATCGTTATATATGGTGTTTACTTTTTGTGAATTTACATCCGAATTTAAGTATATATAAGTTTTTACATAACTTTTATGAACAGTTGTATTGTTGGCGTCACAGGTTTTATATTTGATAAATTCAGATTTATAACAGATAAAAAAAATATGCGCAAAAAATTAAAGTAAGCAAACTATTTATATATAGTTTTTTTAACCCAAAAGGATTTGAGAAGAAAAATGCATTTACCAATCACTTCTCTCTTTCACTCATATAACTATGTACTTACATTTGGTATATGTGATTGCTATTTAGGTAGTTAAACTTTGGAAATTTGTCCAAGGAACGTTGCGTGCAGTTTATCACTCCTTTACTCTTTATAAAATTGCATTGATCTTCTCCAGTACCCCAAGCAAGTAACTCACAAAAAAACATAATGAAGATCCAAGACTTCTTGCTCATTTTAAGATGTATACTGAAAATTACATCAGATCATGTTAAGTTATATTATGAAAATTACAATGCTCGAAAACACATATTAAGTATCCTTAGACTAGATATCAAAAACCGAAGCATAATTAGCAGAGTATTGATATAAACATGTATAAATAGACCAACCCTCATACCGTTGAATCATGTTTAAGGTCATGTCATATTGTTTTTAAGGTACCTTCTGAATGGAAACAATAACATACCTTGGGCAAAAGGTTTCACACTATGGGCTGGTACATCACCCCGGCTAATGTTACTATCCAGGATAAATGTACAAATACATATTCATTATAAAAAGTATAAAAAATGATATTGAGCACCTGCGCCTGGTTAAAATCCCAAAAAGCATAGTCAAATTGAACATTTATTATTATTGTTCTTCATCTTGTAGTCACAGCAGTCATTTAAGAAGGAGCTAACGATCATACTATATAAAAATTCAGGTGATTCTAGCATTTGATTGAATGAATTTCGATTGCCAGATGTTGCTACATCAATGTTGTCATTTCCAATGGATAAGAGGTCCTCAACAAACATAAAAAATCGGGCAGGGACGCTAACAACACTGTTATTCGTTGCCCAACGAAAGGACCAAAAAGACATTTCTACATGCAAGTACCACACTCCATTCTCTGAGTTTCTTATAAGAAAACTTGGCAAATATAATAGGGAAATCTGAAGAGAGGGAAATTTATATTGTTTGAGTATTTTCTTTTTAATTTTTTACGAAAAATCTCTAATTTGTTTTTCTTGATCGAAATTGATCGGTCTTGATTTTTCTGTTTTTGGAAATTCCTTGAATAATATAACTTCTTTGTCATTGTTATCCATCTCAAGTAGTAAGGGGCTAAATGGGACAGCATCTTGTACGGAAAACCTTATTATCATAGAATTTTTTTAAATGTTCTTCAAAAAGACTTTTGAGGCATGTCAACAACAGGTTTTACTATACTTGAGATATTAGGGCTAATTCTTGTCTTAACAAAATACCAAAAACAAATATATAGAATGAAGAAGGTAAACGGGGAATATGTCAAAGAGACAACGACCCAAAGGGGAGTAATAACAACTCAAAGCCACCATAAGATCTTCAATGTACGGCGAGAAAACAACACACCCAACGGCAGGTCGGAGTCGGCCCCTGAATAAAGAGTAATCAAGTTCAGCGAAATAAACAGCATCCTAGATTCCTATAGACATAAAGTACACTAACTAGGAAAAAGACAAGATACACAACGGCTTAATAAGTTGTTTATTTCTGTCATTTTTTTAAAGTAGTGTTTCTGAGAATTGTTAAAAGTTTCAATATCTTCAGTTTAAAAATTGCAAAAAAAAAACTATAGAGTATCTCCCAAATCTCCTTCCATTGTTTATTTATCGATACTTTCAGATCCTCTTAATAAAGACAATACCAGTCGTGTAAAAAAATCAAATATAATGTCTAAAAACACCAACAAACTTGTAAATTCAGTGAAACATTCGACCAAAAAAAAGCAAAAATACAGCATTTAAGAATGATAATGGTCATTGAGTAACATGCTTCTCAGCTTAATTGGTAATTGCAATGTATTAAGTTCAGGATTTCATTAAAATAGACGATAATAAGAATATGAGAGGCGAAGCGTTGTAAATCATAAAACACTGAAATACACATTAACAATGAAGGAATATGGAGTAAATGCAAATGAGACAAAATCTCTACAAATACATGGTAAAATACAGCAATGGAACAACACTTTTATACATAACCTAATTGAGCTTTATTAAAATACAATTAAATGAATTCCAAAATAACATTACAATACATATTACATAGAGGTGATTATTAATCTCTTTATAAAGACCACCAGTCTAAAAAGAGCAGTATCTTTTATTCCTTTGGTGTCTGAGGTTAAACGGTATATACAAAAATAGAGAAAGAACGGCAGCAGAATGCCGAAGGAACAAGGAAAGCGATGACTACAAAAATCGAAGTCCAAAGACATGGCAAAAACGGTAACAAATGAAACCCAAGACAAAACAAGAACGTGAGACAGCTACAATGCACGCAAATAAAAAGATAACATTAAGAATTAAGGCACTCATAGTGTGAACTCCCATGAAAACCGGGAGTGACATCAGGTGAAAATTATGTTATTATTAAATCTAACAATGTAGGGCGTAAAGGTTATAATTTTTTTTTTGTATTGTACCTCGCCATATTACCCCTTGGTACTCTATATAAATTTGGGCAAACAAGTGGCTAAAATGAACAAAATGCGACCTGAATTTAATAAAAATGTAATTTCGATGTGTTGGTGAGGGTGAAGGTTTTAATTGTAATGATTTAGCCCTATAAAGGGGAGCAATCTCAGCTACTGCGTTTGGAAAAGACATGGGTAGGTAGGTTTTTAAACAACATATCATGGAGAGAAGCATTAATCTGTATCTATCTTATGCATTGTAAAATGTATTGACGATTTTTAAAAAATGAAGCGCAAAGTCTCCCGTGGTCTTAATACACTCGGTAATCAATGTCAGATATTGACAGCTACTTACCATCAATTCTAATCCCTCGGATCTAAATTTATACATGCAAATATGAAAGCAATTCCAACATATTTTTCAATAAATTTAATTAAAAAATAAATGAAAGCAATTTCAACATAGCAATCTGACGGTTTGCTGATCACCAGTGGATCACAAAGGATCACAAAAGATAGTTATTACCATTGCAAACAAGACTTAAGATCACCAGGGGATCAGAAAGGATCACAGAAGATAGTTATGACCATTTCTCACAAGACTTCAGATCAATGATTGCAAAAGATGTAATCAGTGATTGCTGGGTTTGTGGCCAATTATTGCAGCAGAAACGATCAAGAATCATAAGCGTTGGGATCAGTTATCTCAGGAATGTGATAAGTGATCACAAGCATTGGAATTAAGGATCGTTTGCTTGTAGATTGTGGCTTATGATTGTAGTTCCTGGCCATTGTAGGTGTTTGCTGTTCTTCTGTTTTTTGTAATCATTGACACTGAGATAAAAAGAATTGCAAGATTTGGTATATATATGACCATTTACAAGTGTAGTTGATATGATATAGAATATTTAGCAAACTCGTTTTCATTGAATCAAAAGGAAACACGAGATGCATTAAATATTCTTTATTTAATTTCTATATTTAATTCAAGAAGGTAACACATTTAACAATAGTCGCTAATCTCCCTTGTTGCCTTCAAAAGTAAAAGCATGTAGAACAAAAAAAAACAATATTACAAAAACAGACATATTCATATATTTATACAAAGTACAAGAATGTAACACATATTATGTTGTTCTGATTTGGGCATGTCATGAATAAGCTGAAGATTGTTGAAGTGTCAAAAGATAATCAGATACTTTCGTTTGAAAACATCTAGTTTTTTATATCTTTTATATTAATAGGCAATGAATTCCATAGAATAGTGCCAGAATATTGAAAAGTTTGTTTTTGAAAAAAATCAGAGTTTCGTCTTGGGACATGAAAACAGTTTGATACTGCAGATCTTAGAGAGTGACTTTGTACTTCAGATACCCTATTAAACTTGATAGAAAGATATTTATTAAAGTTAATCGTCATGCAAATTCTGTAACACCATTTTATAATGCTTTTAAAATCAATGTTTAGATTCACATTAAGGGTAAGAATAGAGTCACTTTATTTGTGCAATGTAGTGTCATCTGCATAAAGCTCAGAGAGAGTGGCGTTTAACACCAATGGTAAATCATTTATGTAAATAATAAAAAGCAAAGGGTCAAGTAATGAACCCTGCGGAACTATAAACTTGACGCTTTTAAATTCAGGTTCAGATGTTCCAATTTGTACTTTTTGTGATCTTCCTAAGAGGTAAGACTCAAACCATTTAAGTGAATGGTCATCACATTTATATAACTTTGAAAGTAAAATATTATGGTTAACAATATCAAAGGCCTTTTGGAAGTCTAAATAGATAACAACTGTAAAGTTAACTTTGTCCATTTCTTCTAGCCATTTATCAATCATTTTGGTGAGTGCAGTGTGACAAGAATGTTTAGCTCAAAATCCAGACTGCTGTTCTACATGTTCTATCAATAAATTATATTCAGTTAAAAATGAATATAACTGATTAAAAACAAATCTTCCAAATATTTTAGAAGCAGTTGGTAAAATAGAAACGGGAGATGATTATTTGGTCTTATGATTATGATGGTCTTCCAAACGTTTAGATTTTATCTGCACTGAAGAGACATAAGTTGTCGAAATGCGCATATGCAGAAAACAAATTCACAGTAACTTCGGTATTTAGTATTGGATTGGCCTCATCACCTTTTTTAAAGATGGGTGTTACTCTGGCACATTTTAACAAATCTGGAAAAACACCGAAACATAGACTTAGATTTAGGATATGAGTAAGTGAATGTCCTGTGATATAACGTGTCAGTTTTTATATCTTTCTTCCAATACCATCAATACTAGTTGATTTAGTAATATCTAACTTTTCAAGTTACAGTAGAACATCTACTTTCCTAACAGTATAAAGTGAAAATTTAGTATCAGTATTTATTTTAGAATTTACATATTTATATATATTATCTGATTCACAGGTTGTTTGTGGATTTGGGACATGTTTTTACCCTACTTTACTAAAATGATCATTGAAACAATTAGCAATATCTTTCTTGTCATCAAAGACTTGTCCTTCATATAGAATATAATCTACATCACATTTTACAGTTGAATTTACATCTTTTAAATGTTTTCATAAACCATTACAATTATGGTCTTCTTTTATTGCATCTTGGAAGAACTTAGGTTTTGCTGATCTTACTAAATAAATTGTTTTATTCTTGTATATTCTATACTTTTCAAAATCCCTCTTTTGTGAAAGAAGTCCCTTTCATGCATACATGCACGAATGTCATCATTATACCATTTTGGTTGGCACTTTCTTTTTATACGCTTTCTTACAACTGGAGCATGTTTATGTAAAATATCTGTAATAAGAAATTCCCAAAAATCTAAAGCTTCATTTAGATCGGTAATTTCACATATAATATCAAAAGGTTGTTCAGATAAAACTTTTAAAAACAGTTTTCCATTAAATGATTTGAAATTTCTATATTGTTTTTCTCTTTATTGATCTGTTTACTAAATTTGTTTACAGTACAGCTAATGGGATAATGGTCCCCTGGGGCATATACAGGCACGTTAACATCACCAATATTATTAGGATTGGTTGTGTGAATATGATCAATTAAAGTGACACTAGTAGCCATAACTCTTGTTGGTTCAGTTATCATTTGATATAAACCATATGTTGACAGGATAGTTGACCACTTAGATGGAATAGATTTCATAAAATATATGTTAAAGTCTCTAATTAACAAAATGTGTGAAGTTAATGCTATAGCATTCACTATTTCTTTTTCAAATGAATCGTACCATGAAATCTGCCTATTTGGAGGCCTATATACAAAACATACTAGAAATGGCTCGTCATGTTGGGGAAATATTTTGAAGCATATAGTTTCTATATCAATTTCTAGATTGCTAAATCTTTCATATTTGATATTGTTTGCAAAGTAAACTATCCAACCACCACCTGATTTATTTTCTCTATCTTTTCTTGAATTAAATGAAGTCCGTGGGCTTTAAACACTTTCCGTGCACCCCCCCCCCCCCCCACTTCCGAACTAGACCGATTTTTTTCAGTCCTTCTATGTCCCTTCTTCAAATTAAAAAATGTTAACACCAACATAACCTGCACGCATTGACAGTATAGATCACTTTTATAGTACACCATGAAAAAATTCTTGTATTTTCGTTTTAACCTAATTTTGATCTTTTAAGCTCCATAATGTTTTAACAATAAGTAATATGTACTGCAATTTGGTATCAAATTGAAGCCAATTTTATATCCTTTACAATGAAGAAAAGTTTGGGCACTTTGCGCCCTTTTTATGATCTGGAGATACAAAAAATGTACCCTCCCCTGAAAAAAATTGCGAAAATGACGATATTAGGCTCTCAATTCCTTTCAGATAAACAACCTTCGTCATTTTATCTAGTTTTTATGACTAACTTATCAGGTGTGATAGAATGTTGGAAAATAAAACCATTAAAGTCAATAAAATTTTGATTTCCGGTATATATTTTTTGAAAAATAGAAATTTTCGGAATTTTAGATTTTTTCACAATTTCGACTTTCTGACTTAGGGATCGTAAACTCTGAATATATATTTAATAATGGCCGATTTGATATTGATTTATGATATATGAGCAACAAATTTTGAGCACGCATTTTAGTTTCAGACATTATGTAGGTTCAGAAATGTCAAAATTAGCACCTCTCCAACCTAAAAATTAAGGGAAAATTTGAAATATTCAGGCTCTGAATGATAAAAAGATAATGCTAAATGGGAATTCTAGCTTTTATTTCACTAATGCAGATGATCATTTATAGGTGATTAAAACTTTTTAAGAGATCACTTTTTGACTCTTCAGCCAGAAATTGTATGCAATAGGAGAATTTTCCGTTTTTAAGAATTTCTGCTGTTTTGACTTTGAGATGCAAATACTTCATGAAATTGATATTTACTTGAAAGTGTCGATTAAATATCAATACATACATTATATCTTAAGAATAACAAAGTATGCTTTTAAAACATTTTAGAATAACTACAGTCTCATAAACTACAAACATATTACCCCTTACCACACAAATTCAAACAATTGATTTCATTTTATTCAGCTTGAAAAGCTTAAACAGGTATAAAGGTCCAATGACATATCATTTTCAAACACCAAAATACACAGAGACTGACATATATCACAAATAAGATCATGCGCGCGGTTTATGGGCAGATATTCGATCTTATTCAACAATTAAAATTGAATTTCGTAAAATTTTGAAATGGTGGAAATTACAATTTTTCACGAAAATCAACCAAAATATTCAATTTTACCCATATTTTTGTGTTAAAATTACATATTACAATATTTCAAATGCATCTTTTGCAAAGAAAGTAAAACATTAGTATGCTATGTTCATATATATGTAAAGATAAACATATTTTAGGGAGTTTTAAGTTTAATTTTGTTGGGGAAGGGGCAAGATTTTCGGTATTTAGAGTCACATTGAACACATTGTTTTTCTAAGCAGTGTTTTAAGATAACTTATGTATCGGTTAAAACAATAAACTGGTACATCTGTAGATAAATCCTCCAGATTTGCCACATAAAACGATTTAAAGGTGAATTTGGACAAATCTGAAATCCTGAAAAATTCCCATTTTTCATCAGTTTGGGACAAGATATTGAATTTAAGCAGACAAGTGCGATTCAAAATACCAAATCATGATAGAATTCATACAACCTTGCTATATGCAACGCAGATTTTGCGTGTGGTGGTTATTTGTATTCCAACATAGACAAACAATCGGCAGTGGTTAGGAAAATTTGTTTGGGTAGGGGTAAGATTTTTGGTATTTGGAGTCACATTAAACACTCCTTGATTTCTAAACGATGTTTAAAGACAACTAGTGTATCGCTTATAACAATTAATTGGCATATCTGCAGATATATTCTATAAAATTGATATATATTGCGATTTAACAGTGAACTATGGACAAATCTGAAATGTTGAAATTACCCATTTTTCATCATTTTTTGGAGAAATATTGAATTTTTGTCAACCAATGGCTGTTAAAATACCAAATCATGCTGTAATTCATGCAACATTGTCATAAACAACACACATTTTACGTGTTCTGGTTATTTTCATGCGAACATGGACAAAAAATTTACAATTTTAGGGAAAATCTGTTGGGGTAGGGAAAAGATTTTCGGTGTTCTGAGTCACATTAAACACTCATTGTTTTTCTAAACAATGTCTTAAGACAACTAAGGTGTCGCTTGGTACAATGAATTGGCATATCTGCAGATATATCCTCCAGATTTGGCATAAATAGCGATTTAACGGTGAACTTTGGACAATTCTAAAAATTCCCATTTTTCGTCTATTTCGGGCAAAATATTGAGTTTTAGTCATCAAATGGTTGTTACAATACCAAATAATAATGTAATCTATGCAACATTTCCACATACAACACACAATTTGCGTGTTCTAGTTATTTTTATGCGAAAATATACAAACAAAATTGACAATTTTACAGTAAATTTGTTGGATAGGGGTGAGTTTTATTGATGTATGATGTTTATATTACCTAAAAGCAGCCATTATTTGTAATGGTTGTAAAGCAAATATAATAAGCTTTCATTTGATACGAATTTTAAAGGATATTTGTTTAATGAAAAATAATATTAGGCAAAAGAAAGACAAAACTTAAAACGAAATTATTCAAAGGTCCATGTATTTTGGTATATTTGAATATAAAATTTTGCCCATCTAAGATATGTTAACATTGTCTTTACATATTTCATATTGAAGAAAAAATATTGAAAAGCTAAATCAATTTTCAGAATCGAGAATTGAGATGCACTTCAGGTTCTCTAGACCTTCAAACTTACGCAATTTCAATGAAAATATCAGTTTTCCCTCAATTTTTCATAGGGGTAGGGATACAGTTAGGTGCTGACGCAACATTCCATCCAAGTGCACTCCAAAAGTGTTCCTCGCGTGCACTTCTTGTGCACTTGCCTAGAGTGAACTTGTGACCACTTTCAAGTGCACTTGAAAGAAGATGCGATCGCGGGAGTGATCGCAAAGTGCACTTGAAGTGAACTTCGTGGCAGCTTTGGATTGCTCTTAACGATTGGTCAGCTCAAAACACGTGATATTAATATGACAAAATTAACTTTAAGCAAAAAGTATGACAACTCGACGACTTCATTCTCTTTTTAATGTATTTTTGATCATAAATTAAAACCGTTTAATTGCATTACGGAACGTATTGGGCATAGAAATTGTAAAAACTTCGGTTTTCCAAAATTTCGGTAGGTGGGTCTGAAAATGGGCTGATTTCCACAAGTGAGTGCAGGTTATGCTCGTGTTAACATGTTTTATTTTGAAGAGGGCACGTATGCGGACTTTAAAAATGGGTGGGTTTCGGAAGGGAGGGGGGTGCTCGGGGGGGGGGGGGGGGNCCAGCCCATGGACTAAAGTATATCCAGGGATTGAAATTTCACAAGAATCTTGTTTACAATTGTCTTTACTTAAAAAGGTTTCACACATACCAATTATATCAGGTTTTTGAGAATTACACATTTCAGTAAATTTGTATTGTATTTTCTCTATTTTTGGCAAAAGATGTTGAATATTTTGACATGTAACTTTCATGCCTTTCTTTGAGTGACCATAAATATTGTCCCTTAAACTGTCATCTCGTTCGATGGTTTGCGTTGTTTGATCTTGCGATGAGTGTTGGATAATTTACTTTGTTTATTACACAAAGATGTTTTGGAAGCCCACAGGTTTTGAAATTTGCATATACATTCAAATTTATCATTATGACAAGAGAAACATAAAAGAGAATCAAATTTATTTTGTAAACAGATAAAATTGGCTTGATCTTCTTTGCCAGTTGATCAATTATAGAAATCATAAGTGTTCCAACAATTTCGCTCTTTGTGTCCAAGATGGCCACAGGAAAAACATTTATTACGTTTGTCAAATTTGCAGTTAGACATGCTGCTGATGAGGAATTAATTTCCGAAATGGCAATACAGCTCATTCGAATCATTGCAGTTGGAGTTAACTTATGTGTTATGGTCTCATGTTCATTTACTCCATATCCTTTCGTAAAATATGGAATAGTTATGTTCACAACATATGTAACAGAGGGGGTGCCAATTCTCGTGATCACTGGTTGGATTAAGATCTTCTCCCAATCTTGGTGTACAAACTCTAATAATAATCTCCTTAATACCATTTCTTTGGGCTGTTTTAATCACATTTTTGTACTTTTGTTTAAATATTTTCAAATTTGAACTCGCATCATTACCACCAAATGAAAATTATTCAACCAATTTCATCAATTGTTTCCTCAATGTCACTCACAGTTGCACCTTTGTATGTTTTGACATGAACTTTTTTATGATTTCCATAAATTTTGAATTTTGCGTTGTCAATTTCATTAAATTTTCATTAATATTTTCTAACAAATATGCCACAGTATTTTCATCATTTTTAGTTTTGTCAAGATTGTCAGATGAGTTGTGCAGGGCCGTTTTATTTTTATTTGCAAGGTTTGGATGCATACATTCCTTTAAATTCGTAGGACCATGGAGGTATTAACATAGAAGGAGCTACAACAAAAAATTTACACTAATTAATGACACACGGAACCTTATAGTAAAGATATGGGATTTATCCAAATGGCATCAATTTGACGATACCCCTTTGGTGACTATCTGCGATGCCGCTATTGTGGTGGCCAACTTTGTTATCAAGTAAATCAGGTAATTTTTTACCTTGCCTGATGATATCTGTCTACACAATGGGGAATCTGGCGCTACATTTCAAAGGTGTCGTTGTTGATACAGGTGCTTTCCATTGGTTGCAAGAAATTGAATGGTGTAAAAATCTTCAAAATCGGTCCACATTTACGAGAACATATTTTGTTAAGAACCACACCGATTCAAATAAGAAGTGCACCGAGACTGACGTAATCAAAATGTTAGAATTTTTGATCGACAATATTTTTGTCGAATTTGGAGGTCGTGTTTTCCAACAGACAATAGGGATTCCTATGGGAACAAACTGTGCGCCGCTTTTAGCTGACCTTTTCCTTTACTCATACGAGGCCAAGTTTTTACAAGGGCTTATTCAAAGAAAACAAAAACATTTAGCCCAGTCCTTTAATTTCAGCTTCCGCTACATAGACGATGTGCTTTCTCTTAATAATCCTAAATTTAAGGATTATTTACATCAGATCTATCCAAATGAGCTTGAAATTAAAGAAACAACTGAAACACCTACTTCCGCTTCGTACTTAGATCTTTTATTGTATATTGACGAAGATGGACGTTTGAAATCTAAGCTATATGACAAGCGTGATGATTTTAATTACCCCATTGTGAACTTTCCCTTTCTTAGCAGCAATATACCTACCTCACCAGCCTATGGAGTGTACATTTCACAGTTGATTCGTTACTGTCGAGCTTGTAGTTTGTACAGTGAATTTTTGAACAGAGCAAAAACACTGTCCCAAAAGCTGCTTAGTCAGGGATTTGTTCAACCTTTGTTAATTTCATCCCTCAAGAAATTTTATGGCCGTCACCATAGCATCATTGAAAGATATGACCTGTCAGTATCCCAAATG
>MJUU01046771.1:18300-32681 GCA_002080025.1 Modiolus philippinarum | reverse complement strand
AATTGTATATTTATACAGTGTTTAGTTTGCACATCCATATTTTGAACTGTGTTTAACTCAAATGCAACTTCGTCGACATTTGCGTTTTAAGGAGGGAGGATTGTAATGGATGTGACTGATTATGTCCCTTGACGAAATTGGACTTTTAGTGTTTATGAATTTTAGAACATTCGTTTTATAATTTAAATTAATAGGACTTATTATAATTGACAGTAAATGTGTTTATTTCATATTTATTTTGTTTAATATTTGATTTTATTCATCTTTTGTCTTTACTTTGAAAATTTAGATTTCTTTCCTTACTTTTCTGAAGTAATTTTAACGAAGACATATATAGATATGTTCGACTATCATTCTTCAGTAGTGGGTGGAGTATTCTTACTCCACATCAAAAAGCAATCTGAATTAGATTGCAGCTCGCATGAAAGTTAGTCTTTCAACCTCGAGCAACTTTTGGCTTATACACGTTCTAAAAAAGCAGTCTGAATTAGACTGACACTCGCTTGAAAGCCAGCCTTTCAACCTCGAGTTCTTTTGGCATTACACATTTTGGCAATATGATTTGGATACTTTCTAAAGTCTTAAAACACAACGCGAAATATTCTTTTGGCCAAGTTTGAAATGCTTTCTTTTTGTTTCAAAGTTGCTTTTCTATTTGGAATTCATCTTGATTCTTGTTGATGTTGAACTGTTGTACATTTGTAAATAAAGTATTCGAAATGTTTGAATCGTTATGTTCAGCCATATACTGATATCAGGTATCCTGCATACGAATCAGGGGCGAAGTATCTGCCACTACACTGCCCAGGAGGTCAAATCTGGTTGATCGCTGACCCCCTCCTGTTACATTACTCCCCTTTGGGTCGTTGTCTCTTTGACACATTCACCGTTTCCCTTCTTTTTTCTAGAGGTTAAAATTTAAAGCAAAAACGTTAACTATGTCAAGGACTACATTTTATCTTCATGATGGAAGTTGTGGGCTTCATCCAAGATGGTCCCCAGCGGAAAAATGTTCAACATTCGATTCTATAGGAAAACACATTCAAAGATCTCTTCTAAGACTACTTGACCAATTGCAACCATACTTGGTGAGAACTGTCCTTAGTTTGTTCCCTTTGAAGAAATGTGCTTGGCAAGTCCCCAACAGATCATAGATAGCCACCAGCGGCGAACTTTAACATTGGACCCTATGGGAAAACACATTCAAAGATCATCTCCTCTGACACAGTCGGCCATATTACATCTGGGTTTATTATCACACTAGAAAATTATACCCTTCATCAGGACCAGGTGAGCTACAGGCTTTTGATGGCCTCTTGTTTAAAGCCTTTGTCTCGTGTGTATTTACCCCATATCGTTTCATTGTTTATTGGCAAGCCAACACTGAAGCCGAAATAATAGTTTAGAAGCTGTGACTGTGACTGTGGTTCCAAATATAGCTCATTACTTGAATGTGTTCAACACTAGTGACTAACTTGATTAATGGCATTATTTTAATTTTTGGAGAGTTCATCTACGAACTGATGGGTCCAAGTTTGTCTTCAAAACTAGATTAAGTTTCAAGGCTATAAAGTACATTAAGTTTCAAGGCTGAAGATATTTGATTGAGTCAAGTATAAAAACATATTAATTGCTAAGGGCATTCTCACGGCAATCTGCTCTACAAAAAATTATTCGGGGTCATCCAAAGATCATTACAAGTTTTACAAAATTCGGTTTAAATTGGCCATGAATTTTCAAAGACATACATCTTTCAAAATATTTCCTCGTAAGATCCAAGGTTAAATTATGCGTTCCCTGTTGGTTTCAACCTTGCATTAGGTTCTGAAATGCTAACCACAATTTTGAAGTGTTCCAACTCAAGGACCAAGGGCCATCAAGTTAAAACTTCTCCAAACGATAAGCACCACCATTTTTGTCCGTCAATTTTCAGGTTTGCCATGCCACTACTTCCTGTTTGCCGATACGTTAATTTTTTATTATACCACTCTATGGATGAAAATTTTTCGTCAAAGTTTTCTGGGCTTCTACATGCGGGAAGGATTTCATATTTGGTCTGAAGCTTAATGATGATGAGTTGTACCGTGTAAGCTATTTTCAGGTTCGCCGTGCCACTATTTCCTGTTTGCTGATACTTTAACTTATTATTGTACCACTCTATGGATGAAAATTTTTGTCAAAGTTTTCTTGGCCTCTACAAGTGGGAATGATTTGATATTTTGTGTAAAGCTTCATGTTGATGAGTTGTATCGCTATTTTCAGGTTTGCCGTGCCCCTTTTCCAGTGGCTTTCAAAAGTCGTTGCCCCGGTTGTCCCTTCCACCTTTGATTCTTTCTTCTTTTGCTTTCAATTTTTTTGAATTGATTAACTTGTTCTCGTCCTGATATAGCTGAAATATTGCTCATTGGACGTTAAACTCTAACTAATCAATCAATCAATCAGGTTTGCCATGCTACTACTTCCTGTTTGCCGATACTTTTTAACTTTTTATTTTAAAATATTTTCATAAACAAATGTTGATAATTTGGTACAAAGGAAGTGACTGCCTTTTGCAAGGCCCTCCTGCGTTCAGCAGTACCTCTAGTTAGAATAGTTTCTCAATTACTGTAAGTGGTATGGTAATGATATTTGGCATTTGGCTTGTGGGTTGCCCTTGAGTAGTACATGGCTGTTTTAGCGAACAAGCATGGACGGGAGAGACCTCTATTAGGGTCTACTCTTGTTGTACTAAGCAACACGGCCTTCTAGCTATCCTCCGGGAGTCCAGTCTTGTTTAGTTGACCAAAGGTCATAAGAAAAGGCCTCACTCCTCTACTTACAGAATCCCTGTCAACTATAATGGTACTTAGACCAAGGTCAAAGGTCTTCTCCAAATGATAAGCACCTCCGTTTTTGCACTTAGCACTACATCCTTCCTTCTAGCCATCCTTCGGGGGTCTAGTCTTGTTTATTTTCGCCCAGGTCATAAGAAACTTCATTCGTCCATTTAGTAAGTTCCTGTAAAATTCTCATGGTTCTTAGACCAAGGTCCAAAATTCAAAAAGTTAAAGCCTCTCCAAATGATAAGCACCACCGTTTTTGCACTGAACACCACGGCTTTCTAGATATCCTATGGGGTCCAGTCATTTTTATTTGGATCCAAGTGATAAGGAAAGGTCTAATTCCTCCACTTATTTAGTCACTGTCAAATTCTCATGGTATTTGGACCAAGGTCCAACAAGTAATAGCTTCTCCAAATGATAAGCGCCACCATTTTTTTGTACTTAGTACTATTGACTTTTAGATAATTCGGGGAATCAAGTCTAAGTTCAATGTTCAATATCCAACAAGTTTAAGCTTCTCCAAATGATAAGCACCAACGTTTTTCTATCTAGCACCACGGCCTTCTAGTTATCTCCTGGGGTCTAGTCTTGTTTATTTGGGCCAAGATTCCAAATGATAAGATTAGGCGTTTTTATGCCCCCAGATCGAGGATCGGGGGGCATATTGTTTTTTGTCTGTCTGTCTGTCTGTTTGTCTGATTGTCTGTTTGTCTGTGCGTCCGAAACTTTAACCTTGGCTATAACTTTTGAACTATATAAGGTAGACTTTTGATACTTGGCAAGTGTATAGGTCTAGTCAAGAGGAACATAAATATGCAAAAAAAAAATTAGGTCAGGTCCAGAGGTTAAAAAGGGGTGAATTTGGCTGTTTTCACATATTTGACTGTAGAATCCTTATTATTTATCGTATTGAGACGGGGTTTATTTTAAATTATTGCTAATAAAATTGCGCAACTGGTGTATTCAACAGATTTGAGGTAGCATTTACCGTTTTTGAGAAACAAGAGGCCCAAAGGGGGACAAATGGAAAAAATGAATTTTCATTTTTTTTTGGTCAGATCTTGATGCAGTATATTTCTGTAAGATTCTTATAGCATGTTTAAACAGATACTGTTAACAATTAAAACCATTTCAATAAACAAGAGGCCCAAGGGGCTTCATCTGTTTCAGAATAAAGGGGTTAAATTGGGTGTTCATGGTAATAAACAACTTTTGAACTATGTAAGATGGACTTTTAATACTTGGCAGGTGTATAGGATTTGTCTTGAGGAACATAAATATGCAAAAAAATTAGGTCAAAGGTAAAGGTCATACGGGTCAAGAAGGGGTGAAATTGGGTATTTTCATATACTTTACTGTGGAATCTGGGGGCATATGTAGTGTTTCACAAACACATCTTGTTTTACTTATCACAACTGTCTTCTAGCAATTTCTAGTGGTCCAGTCTTTTCTTTTGTGCACAGGTTATATCCCATAGAGTCCAATCTTGTTTATTTAGGCATAGATCATAAGAAGAGGTCTCGTTCCTTCACTTAGATAGTCACTGTCAAATTTAATGGTACTTGGATCCATTTCCAGAGTTCAACGAAATAAATCTTCTCTAAATTTTAACCATCCCGTTTTTGTTCTTAGTACCAAGGCCTTCTAGCAATCCTCCCTGGTCAAGTTTTGTTTTTAATTTCGACCCATGTCATAAGAAAAGCCCAATATCTCCATTTAGTTAGTCTCTGTAACGTTTTCATTTTAAAGGTCCAGCAAGTTAAAAATTCTCCAAATGATAGGATTAACCAATTTGTTTTTTTTAACACTGCGGCCTGCTAGCTATTCTCTAGAAGCCAAGTCTTGTTTATTTAGGCCCATGTCATAAAAAAGGTCTTATTCCTCCTATTAGTTAGTCCCTGTCAAATATTCATGGTACTTGGATTAAGGTCTGAGGACCAAAAAATTTGAAGCATTCTCCAGATGATAAAAGCGAACGTTTTTGTACTTAAAACCTTGGCCTTCTAGCTATCCCCTACAGTCTTTTTTTCGAGCAAGATCATAAAGAAAAGCCTTACCCCTCCAATTAATTAGTCCATGTCAAATTCTTATGGTCCCTGGACCAAGGTTCAACAGGTTAAAGCTTCTCTGAATGATAAGCATTACCGTTTTTTGACTTCTGGCTATCCTATGGGGGCCAAGTCTTGTTTGTTTCGACCCAGATCATAAGAAGTGTTTTCGTTCCTCTGTTAAGTTAGTTCCCGTCTAATTTTCATTCTACTAGGACAAAGGTCCCAGGTAAAACAAGTTATAGCTTCTCTTAATAATAAGAATCATCGTTTCTGTAGTTACCTCTTGTTACCTTTCGTGGTTCCAGTCTTGTTCAATTGGGCCAAAATCATGAGAAATCGCATCATTCCTCCATTTAGTTAGTCCCTGTCAAATATTCATGGTACTTTAACCAAGGTTCAAGGTCTAACAAGCTAAAGCTTCTTCGCCGTTTTTGTACTTATCACTACGGGCTTCTAGCCATCCCATGGAGTAGTATTGTGTTTTGGCCCAACATTGTAATGAAAGGCCTCAAATCTCCATTAAGTAAGCCCCTGTCAAATTCTCATGGTACTTAAACCAAGATCCAACAAGTTAAAGCTTCGCCAAATGATAAGCACCACCGTTTTTGTACCACAGCACCACAGCCTTGTAGCTATATTTGGGGGGTTTAGTCTTACTTATTTGGGTCCATATCATAAGAAGGGGTTTCGATCCTCCACTTAGCTTGTCCCTGTCAAAGTTTGATGGTACTGGGACCAAGGAACATGGTCAAACAGGTGTGAGATTTTCGAAATAATCAGAATAATCGTTTTAGTACTTAGCACCAAGGCCTATTACCTATCTTCTAAGGGTTCAGTCTTGTTTATTTGGGCCCATGTCAAAAGAAATTGCATCATTCCTCAACTAAGTAAGTCTCTGTTGAATTTTCATGGGAAATGGACCAAGGTGCAAGGTTCAACAAGTTAGAGCTTCCCCAAATGATAAGAACCACCGTTTTTCTAGTTAGCACCAAGGCTTTCTAGCTATCCTCTCGGGGTTTATTTTTTTTTATTTTGGCCAAATCATAAAAAGAGGTCTCGTTCCTCCACTTAGATAGTCAATTTTTCAAGATACTTTTATCCAAGGTTCAAGGTCCAACAAATTAAAGCTTCTCCAGAAGAAAAGAATAACCCTTTTGTACTTAGCACCATGGCCTAGTCCTTGGCGGTCGACCCTGTTTATCTGGGCACAGATCATGAAATTTCTCGTTCCCTAACTTATTTAGTTCCTTTCAATTTGTTATGGTACTGAACAAAGGTCCAATGTCAAACATGTTAACGCTTCTCAAAATGACAAACACCACGGCCTTCTAACAATCCGCTGGGGTCATTGTTGTTTATTTGGGCTTGTGTCATCATTAGAGACCTCAATCGTTAACTTAAATAGTCCCTGTCAAATTATAATGTCCAACAAAGTCCAACAAGTTGAAGCTTCTAGGTTTGTACCTAGCACCATGGCCTTTAAGCTATCCTCTGGGGTCCCTTTCTAATTCTCATGGTACTTGGATCAAGGTCCAACATGTTAAAGCATCTCCAAACAAGAGCAGTCGCCGAATGGCAGCCCAAAATACCCCCGCTCAATGAACCCTGAATCGATATAAGTGTTAATCTAAGTGGGTGTGGACACAATATAGATGTGGACACAGTACAAATAAGGACAAAATACAAGTATGGACACAATGATATAATCTTCAAGAAAGAACTTTTCACAAGGGTTCCAATGAAAATACTCTGTCGAAATCAGACAAATATAAAATTCACCCTATTTGACATTTTTTACTAAAAAAATCATAAGCATTAGAGAAGTTTCTTTACAACACCTTGAAAACAATTTTTCAGGAGGATAGCGATGAAAAAGTGTGCCTCTCCAACAATTTGATTTCACAATATCTACGCTTTAAATTCTTTCTTTGAAAAAATAAAAAAGATCATTGCAGAGGAATAACAAAATTCACGGTCAAATTATCTCCCCTTCCTGGTTTTGTACAATAATTACATTCCTCACATGCATATCTCCATACAATTTTCCTCCTTTGTTTAGAGTTTCATTAAAATCCTTCAAGTGGTTTAAGAGGAGTTGCGCTTACGAGGTTACCAATGCATAAAGAATAAATGAAAATTCAAAGTTAAATTATCTCCTCTTCCTGATTTCAAACAATCATCATATTCCTTCATGCAAATCTACATATAGTGTTCTGCCTTTGTCTTAAGTATCATCAAAATCCTTCAAGTGGTTTAAGAGGAGTTACGCCTACGAGGTAACCAATACATAGGGAATCAATGAAAAGTCAAAGTCGATCCTCCTCTTCCTGGTTTCGGACAATTATTATATTCCTTCATGCACATCTCCATATAGTGTCTTTCCTTTGTGTAAAGTTTCATAAAAATCCTTCAAGTGGTTAACGAGGAGTTGCGCTTTAACCAAAACATAGGGAACCAATGTAAAGTCAAAGTCGAATTTTCTCCCCTTCCTGGTTTCGGACAATAATCATATTCCTCCATGCACATCTCCATATAGTGTCTTTCCTTTTTGTAAAGTTTCATCAAAATCCTTCAAGTGGTTTACGAGGAGTTGCGCTTATGAGGTAACCTAAACATAGGGAACCAACGTAAAGTCAAAGTCGAATTTTCTCCCCTTCCTGGTTTCGGACAATAATCATATTCCTTCATGCACATCTCCATATAGTGTCTTTCCTTTGTGTAAAGTTTCATCAAAATCCTTCAAGTGGTTTACGAGGAGTTGCGCTTATGAGGTAACCCATGCATAGGGAACCAATGTAAAGTCAAAGTCGAATTTTCTCCCCTTCCTGGTTTCAGACAATAATCATATTCATTCATGCACATCTCCATATAGTGTCCTTCCTTTGTGTAAAGTTTCATCAAAATCCTTTAAGTGGTTTAAGAGGAGTTATGCTTACATAGGGAATCAACATAAAGTCAAAGTAGAATTATCTCCCCTTCTTGGTTTCGGACAATAACTATATTCCTTTATGCACATCTCCGTATAGTGTCCTTCCTTTGTGTAAAGTAAGTGAGAACCGAACCGTCAATCAAAAGAACGAACAATCCATGGACAATGGCAAAATCAGCCATACTAATAAACAAGGGCGCCACTAAGTCTTGGATACGGGACGAAAAAGAAAAATGAAGACACACATACAGATGAACAACACGGACCCAATAAAAACCATGGGTGAGATCAGGTGTACCGGTAGAGTAAGCATCTCCTGCTTCTTATAAGACACCCGCCGTGTTGAGCATGTCAACTCCGGTAGTAAAGTCAAATCCGATAGAGGAAAAACAAACTTTAGTTGTAGAGGGAAAGATCTGTTGTCATCTGGGAAACAGATATGCCATAGCGATCCACAATAAAGTTCAAGTGGTTTAAGAGGAGTTGCGCTTACGAGAAGTGTGGACAGCCGAAAACTTTTTTTCTGTTTGCGGGGGGTATAATGATAAGAACGAACGATTTTGTGCTTACCAAAACGGCCTTCTAGCTTTCCTCTGAGGGTGTAAACTTTGGGCCTAGATCATAGGTCTCATTCTTCGAATTTGTTAGTCCCTGTCAAATTTTTATGGTACCTGGACCAAGGTCCAACAAGTTAGAGCCTCTCCAAAAGAACCACCGTTTTGTACTTAGCACTATAGCCCTCTAGCTATCCTCTGGGCCCAGTCTTATTTATCAGGGTCCAGGTTATAAGAAAATGCCTCAATCATCAACTTAAATAATCCCTGTCAAATTCTTTTGGTACTTGGACCATCAGATGTTTCCCGTTTTCCCTTTTATTTCATTCTCCAAAAGATAAGAACGAACATTTTTGTACTTGGCACAACGGCCTTTTAGCTGTCCTCTGGGGTTCAGTCTTGCAAATGTGGGGGCGTGGTCATAAGAAAATACCTCGTTCCTCCATCTAGTTAATCCCTGTCAAATTATCATGGTACTTGGACCAATTGCAACGTCCAAGTTAAAGCTTCTTCAAAATTATAAGCACCACCGTTTTTCTACTCAGCACTGCGGCATTCTAGTTCTCCGAGGGAGTCCAGTCTAGTTTATTTCGTCCCAGAGCATAAGTAAATGAATTATTCCCCCACTTAACTGGTCCCTGTTAAATTTTTATAGTACTTAGATCAAGGTCCAACAAGTTAAACTTTCTCCAAATGGTAAGCACGATCGTTTTAATACCCCGCCACACGTAGTGGCGAGGTATTATGTGTGTCCGTTCGTCCGTCCGTCCCCGATGGTTTCCGACTGAAAACTTGTGAATGAAATAACATAGGGTCTTCAAACTTGGTAAGTTCGATTTCAGGTTCAGAGGTCCAATGCATTTTGACGTTCTGTCCATTGAAACATTGAAATTTTGCGAATTTCAGAGTTGCCGATTGATAACTTTAGTTGTTCACCCCAAAACTCAGATCAACTTCGACTTTAGCTTCAGAGCTTCAAAGAGTTCTGTAGTTATGCCTCTTGAATCTTTGCGAATTTTAAGGTTTCTGACTGATAACTTGTGAATGAAATAACAAACTTTCTTCAAATTCTGCATGCTAGTTCATTGCATCAAACCATAGGCCAAGTTGAATTTTGGGTTCATAGGTGCACACGGTTTAAACTTTGAAATTTTGTGAAACGTGATGGGCATCATGTAATGCACCATTACCAGTTTTGAACTTAGCACCATTGCATTCTAGCTATTATCTGGGGATGCAATCTTGTTTATTAAGGCCCATTTTTAGGAAGAGGTTTCGTTCCTCCACTTAGGTAGTCCCTGTCAAGTTTTCTTGTTACTTGGAACGAGATCCAACAAGTTATCCACCGTTTTTGTACTTAGCCGCACATCGACCTTCTAGCCTTCCCCGTGGGTCCAGTCTTGTTTATTTATTCCAATATCTAAGAAGAGGTCTCTTTCTCCACTTAGTTAGTCCCTGTCAAATTTTCAAGGTGCTAAGACCAAGGTCCAATGTCCAACAAGTTACAGCTTCTGCAAATGAAAAGAATCGCCGTTTTTGTACTAATAACAACGATCTTTGAGCTATCCGTTCGGGTTAAATCTTGCTTATTAGGGCCTAGATCATAAGAGGTCTCGTTCTCCCACTTTGCTGGTCTCTGTCAAAATTCCATGGTAACTGGACAAAGATTCAAGAGTTTCTCCAAATGATAAGATTCACCGTTTTGTACTAAACATCACGGCTTTGAGTCTTGTTTATTTGGGCCCAAATCACAAGAAAAGGTCTGCTTCCCCCACTTACTTCGTCCCTGTCAAAATTGCATGGTTACTTGGGCAAAGGTCCAAGGGCAAACAACTTAAAGCTTCTCATAATGATAAGCGCCGCAGTTTTTGTAGTTAGCAACATGCCTTTCTAGACATCCTCTGGGGTCAGTATTGTTTATTTGAGCTCAGGTCATGAGGAAAGGCCTAACGCCGCCACTAATTAAGTCCTTGTCAAATGCTCAGGGTACTTGGACCAAATTTGAGATTGTGCCAATTATTGAATACATGTTCTCAGTGTGAGATTGTGCCCATTATGGAAGACACGTTCTTAGTGTGATATTATGCCAAAAATTGAGGACATGATCTTTGTGTGATTTTGTGCCCATTATGGAAGACATGTTCTTAGTGTGAGATTGTGCCCATTATGAAAGACATGCTCTTAGTGTGAGTTTGTGCCCATCATGGAAGAATCATGGAAGACATGTTCTCAATACAATGTGTCCATTATGGAAGATGAGTTTGTGCACATTATTAGACCAGTTCGTAGTGTGAGAATGTGTCCATTATGGACGACATGTTCTTAGTGTGAAATTCTGCCAATTATGGAAGACATGTTCTCAGTGTATTGTGCCCATCATCGAAGATATGTTCTAAGTTTGAGTTTGTGCCCATTGTGAAAGACATGTTCTTAGTGTGAGATTGTGCCAATTATGGATTGATTGATTGATTGAATATTGTTTTACGTCTACTCAGCAATATTTCAGCTATATCAAGACGAGAACAAGTTTGTTGAAAAATAATCACTTTGGGGTATGGAAATGGCCATGGGACGCCAATTATGGAAGACATGTTCTTAGTGTGAGATTGTGCTAATTATGGAGGTCATGTTCTTAGTGTGAGACTGTGCCCATTTTGGAAGACATGTCATAAGTGTGAGATATTATGCCCAATATGGAAGATGCGTTCTTAAAGCAAGACGGTGCCCATAATGGAAACATGTTCTTAGTGTTAGAATGTGCCCATTTTGAGCACATTATTGATTAATTTGTTTCAGAACAAGTTTTGTTCTCATTTTTGATGACTTTGTACTGGTATATGTGTTTACCCATTATTGATGACATGTCTTACTCCTACTGTAAATTTGTGTCTATTTTTGTTGAACTTGTTTTGAGTTTGTACAGCTTTTTTGATGATATTGTCTTTTCTGAGTTTGTGCCAATTATTGAAGACGTAGTCTCAGTATGAGTTTGTGTCTGGCATGTTGATCTAACCTTGTTTTAGTGTGATTTTTGGTTCATTATTGATCCAACCTTGTCTAGTGTGATTTTTTGGTTCATTATTGATCTAACCTTTTCTTAGTGTGATTTTTGGCTCATTATTGATCCAACCTTGTCTAGTGTGATTTTTTGGTTCATTATTGATCTAACCTTTTCTTAGTGTGATTTTTGGTTCATTATTGATCCAACATTGTCCTGTGATTTTTGGTGGATACTTGATGTAATACTGTAAGTATGTGCCAGTGATTACAGGAAATAACTTTGCTTTAGGTTGAATGTGTGTCAATATTTGGCATCTTCAGTGGATGCTTTGTCTAGTCATGCTTGTAAACCTACACTTGTGTATGTCTTTCATTCCTTCCACATGAAAAGCTATTTTAAGGATGTTTGCTGGTCATGTTTATGTATTTCTGTCAGATTTTCGGACTTCTCTGGTTTTATCCACTAAAAAGCTTAATAACTTTTTGCCCGGTGACCCCCTAATGTTTTCCTATAATTTCATTTTATACATCTTTTGGAGCGTTATGACAAAATTTTATTCAATTGGTGTTATTTTGTCACATTAATTATTCGATAAACATTCCTCATGTTAAACCTATGAAAAATGCAGAGGAGTTCAGTTTCCCGCCATTTTTTCAAACACTTGAATCTCAACAATTACATCGGTAACCTATTAATTTTTTTCACTTAAATTACTTCTTCTACAATTTTCTAACAAAAAATCACATTTAAGGGGGTAGACCTGGGGAAGCCTAAAATTTTCCACTCGTTTAATTTTCTTTATATTTTCAGTATCAAAATTACACATGTTCATGTAGACTTTAAGCAATTTTCAACAATTTTTACCGTCCCGTTTTCTGTCTAGAGGTCATCAAAGATACCCCGTTTCTTCATATTATTTGGTCATTTTGGGACCTGTTTGTGGTGAATAAAATTGGTTCTAATTAAATCTGTATTTGATTGAAAATTATTTCAAATGCAAAATTCTGTTGTTTAGACCCGTGTGAAATTAAGCATCAATAATGACAGTAAATTTAACTAGTTTGAACTGAAGTACATGGGTTCTCTGAACAGTATAGGCTGAAATTTTTACTCTGTTTTGATCACTATTAAACACTTCTTGTAAAAAAATATGTCGTTTAATTTTCACCAAAAACTGAGAATAGAAAGAATACTAGTAAATGTATGATAAATTAAAATTTTAGAAAATTCTACTGTCCTATTTTTTCTTAATTTAGAATAAAGTGAGTAAAAATCAAGAAAATTGCTGAATATGTTCTATAAATTATTTTGGGACAGCATTGCAGAAAAGTAGGGTAAAATGCACTCATTATAAATAACTGGATGTTAGGTATTTGTTTTCATGAAAAAGTAAATATTTATTTGCTGTGTGGAAAAAATTTTACAATTTAAAAATTTTGATCATACCTATTCCAATGATTCTATTTGTTCGTGTAAGTAATAAAAAAGTGAAAAATGGAGTTATCTCCTCCTACCCCAGGTCTACCCCCCTTAATCGGAATCGTTGTTATTTCAAAGTTGAAAAGCGAACATCCTTAATTTTAACTTTATTGTTACAAAATACAAGTATTTCTACCATACATAATGTCAGCTTGTGTAATAAAATCTAACACTAAAAGCTATAAAATCTCTGTCAACTTAAAGTTTTTGATCAAAGAGACACACAAGGACTACAATAATGTCATTCATTGTATTATTTACAATTTAAACTTACTGAAAGTCATGTTCAGTGTACTAAAATGACAAAAGTTCAAGATTCAAATTCAGATACCGTATATCGGGTTATTTTCGCATCTGCTTTTGTTCACGGTTTTGGTGCAAAACCGGGCAGTTAAATATTCTTGTTGTTTGAAATTCGCAATTTTATACTTTACTCAATGCATTTAAATGTTCAGTTAAATTTAGGTGTAGGCTAAAATTCATGTCCAATTGTCTACCGCGAACATAGCGAAAATTAGACACACACGAAAATATCCTGATATACAGCACAACTACATGAACTATGACTGACTCAATGTACAGACATTTTTTCACCACTAACATCTACATGTACATATGTAAACCAAAATAGTATCCTATGAAATATGATCCAAATGGAACAAATGTTATTAATTTATCTATGAGATATATTCTGTCAAGAGTTTATTTCACAAGGTGAGAAGTAAATACTTTCCAGCTGGAGATTATTTCACCAGCCAATTTACTTTCCTTTGAAACGTCTTTCACGGTTGATAATAAAAACGGTTACACATATGGTACCCATTTTCTAAACTAAACCAAATTTAAACATTGTGATTCAAAAGTTTTTGTAAAAAAAATAGAAAGTGAAGGAATGGGAGTGAGTTAACCATGTACATGTAAACATGGGTATCATTTTATCAATTTAACTGTTATTCTATATTCACACTATTTGGTTGAAATTTATGATATACATTATCTATATGAATCATTAAGAAAAGATTTTTTAATCAAAATAAAAAATATGAATTCACAATTGGTTGAAAACAATACAAATAAATTTTAAGAAAATATTTTGTCATCTTTAATATTGTCTTGTGCCCCTTTTATTCATAAGTCACTAGCACTAAGGAGAGTGCACTCAACATAGATGCATAATTTTTATTGTTCTAAATATATATATGTTTTATTGATTAATTGTTTGTGTCTTATATATATGCTGTCAATCCGTAAGGGTAAAAGTAGCATTAGCAAAGATGTTAATTTATTGTAAAATTACACCCCTTGGGGTCAAAGCAATATAAAATAGAAAAAAGAAGGGAAACGGGGAATGTGTCAAAGAGACAACGACCCAAAGGGGAGTAATACTGTTACAACTCAAAGTCACCATAAGATCTTCAATGAACACTACAAAATATACAGCTCAAACACCTAGGGGACCAATGAAAACAGTTCAAGTTTAAAGGATGTTCAAGTTACAGAGGTCAAACCATGCTTGAGCTTGAACAAGGGACCAGAAAAAGGGTT